>BRDA01014016.1:42579-58990 GCA_036984385.1 Crenuchus spilurus
ACTGGTCTCCTCTGTCCCCAGACGTCTGTTGAGCGTTGTAAGAAGAAGGGGGGATGCCACACAGTGGTAAAAATGGCCTTGTCCCAACTTTTTTGAGATTTGTTGACGCGATGAAATTTTGAAACAACATATTTTTCCCTTAAAATGATACATTCTCTCAGTTTAAACTTTTGATCTGTGATTTGTGTTCTATTTTAAATAAAATATTAGATGTTGGCATCTCCACATCATTGCATTCAGTTTTTATTCACAATTTGTTTAGTGTCCCAACTTTTTTGGAATCCGGTTTGTATCTGCTTTTCACACTTGTGTGACAATCTGATGTTTTAAGTGAAATGTATGCAGAATTTTTTTTATAATTATAAATAACAATACATGTACACATATGTTTTGCTACAAATGTCACATCTTTGGTCTTTTGTCTTTATTCCTGCTGGGTCCTCATCTGTTATCACTATTCAATCCTGTCATCTTTCTCAGCTACTTTTTACGCCCTGTAGATGTCTAACTCTGACTGACACACACACATTCACAGAGCAAGTTAAGCAGGGAGTGTGTGAGTGTGCTGCACTCTTGACACCTCTCCAAGTCTCTGGAATAGAGGTGACATGTGGGTTGAGTGACCTGCTGAACTCTGTGTGGAACCATTAGAGGTGTTGGGTTTTGGGAGATTTTAAGTTTAATGGTGGAGAGATATAACTGGCCTTACTGTCACCTCTTACAATCTCCTGAACCAGAACGTAGCCCTTCACCGCAACTTGAGATAAAAAAAGACAAAGAGACTATTTTACTTCACACAAGTTTGTACTGCAAGTGACTAAAAGTGCTCTTATTGATAGCTAACCTATTCGCTGATATTGATGTTTCAGCTAAAAACAATTTGAAACTTTAGCTTTGTAGGTCCAGTGTAAAGCTAATGTAGCTTATAGGGGTTTAAGAGTATATCAGTACAACTAAGTACTGCAATATTATGTTGTGGTATTGATTCTCAGAAACACAGTATAGACTTTTAATGAATAATTACATGTAAAGATTAGTTACCGGTTTTTATTTTGTGTGTATTTAAATCCCCAACCACTAGATGGTAGTGTTGTAATCTATCTTCATGTACTTAGACACTTCCACAGTTTTCAGAAAATTAAATGTAAGACATCATAATATATCACAATATAATGAAGGCTTCATTTTATGTAGACAAACTTTTTCACATTATTTTGTTCCTAGCTAAAAATACTTTTTATACTAGAAGACAACATGACAAACACCTTCTGTGACAGGATATATTTAAGGTACTTGACAGCAGGATAGGCACACAGAGGAGTGTGAATGAGATTCATTGAGATTATAAAGACGTACTGCCTAACACATTACATTTATGGATACTTACTTCAGCACAGTAATCACAAAATAATTCGCTTTTTGCTAATCTACACTCTTTCTTTCTCTTTCTCTCGGTCTGTACAGAAACCACACTGAATCCAAGCCTCATAAGTGTCCTCACTGCTCCAAGTCGTTTGCTAATACCAGTTACCTTGCCCAGCATGTGCGAATCCACACAGGAGTGAAGCCCTACACCTGCTCCTACTGCCAGAAAACCTTCAGGCAGCTCAGCCATCTACAGCAGCATCACAGGTCTTCTTTCTCTTTAGGCTGATTATCCCTGTCTTAACACAGCATACTGCCCATTTCCCTCTGTCCACTTTAACTGTAGACAGAATATTAGTATGTAATAACTATAGTTATTCATCTTAAGACTTATAATTAGCAACCATTAAATATATATTGCACAGTAAATACTTTAAAAAATAACATTCATCTAAAGGGGACAATTCAGCTGAATCTGTTTTGGTACATTAGAACTTATTCTAAGGTTGCTATTTTAGAAGTAATAATAATAGTAATATTTAATGTATGTTTCCATTTTTGGGCTGAAATGAAATTCTCAGTTCAGTTCATTGTTTTATTGTCTATATTGTTCATTGTCTTTAAGTTTATAGGAGTGATTCCCTAGAAATCATTTTTACACAATTTTGCAGTTATCCTAGGTGTAGTCAATCAGTCAAGACATGTTTTGCTTTAAAACTGTAGAGGTTAAATAACTCAGTAGTCACCTAAATTATCCTAATTATTTCTGTAAAAATATATTGCCAAAAATACATTCTCTAAGACCTCAGATTCCACTATTCATTGTCCTGTTTTAAGATGATTGTCTAAAGTGGTGGAGGCAGCATTTGGCTACACAGTTTTTGGTATTTTATGAACCTCAAATAAAAAATTTGACTTCGCATTTATTTATTGAGGAAAATGATCCAATATGACATATTTGTGAGTGACAAAAGTATGTGAACCTCTAGGACCACACAGTTAATTTGAAGGTGAAATTAGTGTCAGGTGTTTTTAATCAATGGGATGACAATCAGGTGTGAGTGGGCACCTGTTTTATTTAGAGAACAAGGATCTATTAAAGTCTGCACTTCATAACACATGTTTGTGTTAGTGTATCATGGCACAAACAAAGGATATTTTTGAGGACCTCAGAAAAAGAGTTGTTGATGCATATCAGGGTGGAAAATGTTACAAAACCATCTCTAAAGAGTTTAGACTCCACCAATCCAATTCAAGACCACTGTTACCTCCTCAGGAGTGGTCGACCAACAAAGATCACTCCAAGAGCAAGGCGTGTAATAGTCAGCGAGGTCACAAAGCATCCCAGGGTAACTTCTAAACAACTGAAGGCCTCTCTCACATTGGCTAATATTAATGTTCATGAGTCCACCATCAGGAGAACACTGAACAACAATGGTGTGCATGGCAGGGTTGTAAGGAGAAAGCCACTGCTCTCCAAAAAGAACATTACTGCTTGTCTTCAGTTTGCTAAAGATCACGTGGACAAGCCAGAAAACTATTGGAAGAATGTTTTGTGGACGGATGAGAACAAAACAGAATTTTTGGGTTTAAATGAAAAGTGTTATGTTTGGAGAAAGGAAAACACTGCATTCCAGCATAAGAACCTTATCTCATCTGTGAAACATGGTGGTGGTGGTATCAGGTTTGGGCCTGTTTTGCTGCATCTGGACCAGGACGGCTTGTCATCATTGATGAACAATGAATTGTGAATTATATCAGAGAATTCTAAAGAAAATGTCAGGACATCTGTCCATCAACTGAATCTCAAGAGAAGGTGGGTCATGCAGCAAGACAACGACCCTAAACACACAAGTCGTTCTACCAAAGAACGTTTAAAGAACAGTTACAGAAACGTTTAGTTACAGTTATTACTGTAAAGGGGGGTCACACCAGATACTGAAAGCAAAGGTTCACAAACTTTTGCCTCTCACTAATATGTCATATTGGATCATTTTCCTCAATAAATAAATGAGTAAGTATAATATGTGTGTCTCATTTGTTTAACTGGGTTCTCGTTATCTACTTTTAGGACTTGTGTGAACATCTGATGATGTTTTAGGTCATAATTATGCAGAAATATAGAACATTCTAAAAGGTTCACAAACTGTCAAGCACCATGTATGTTGTGTTCTAAACCACATCCAGTAGTATGTGAGAACTTGTTTAAAATCTGGAGGAAGTTTGAGAAAAGGTGATAATGAAGGTGTTTGTGATGTATTTTTACAGAAATGACTAGGCTATTTAGGTGACTATTGAATTCTAGTGTTTTGTTGGCCTCGATGCTCCATTTCATAAGTAAAGAATTAAAATTTGGATTCCAAAAATGTCTTGGCTGATAACCTACATCTGAGGTAAATGTAGAATTGTGTAAATATGATTTCTGGGTGGACTGTTCCCCTCACATTTGTGTGTTCAGTTTATTTTTAAACTAGTTAAACTAACTGCATTGTGATACATTTTGAAAACTGATGATAAACTGAAGAACTGAAATTGAGCTGATGTACTCTTAGTGCTCTTTATAATATCAGAAATGATGTTGGTTTCTGTGCAGAATCCACACGGGAGACCGGCCGTATAAGTGTACCCAGCCAGGCTGTGAGAAATCCTTCACTCAGCTCTCAAATCTTCAGGTATAGACTCACCACTGTTTCCACTTCAGAATGATCAGCTGTTCTTAATATTCTCAGGCTAAGACATTTATATCCATATCCGTCTTTCACAGTCTCACCGTCGTCAACATAACAAAGACAAGCCTTACAAGTGCCACCACTGTAATCGTGGCTATGTTGATGCGGCGAGTCTTGAGGTTCATCTGTCAACTCACACAGTGAAACATGCCAAACTCTACTCCTGTGGGCTATGCAACCGCAACTACACTTCGGTATGTCCAAAACACCTGTTTCTTAGCTGTGATAAGGAATAGTTTGGCAAAAAAATCGTTTTCTCCTTAAAGCAAATGTTGTAGATCAGCCAAGAATTTAGGTATTTGATGTTTGCTTTCTAAAGTTTTGCACTTTTGTTATGAGGCTAATCTAGCTAAGCTATGTTTTGGCAACATAAATATGACATATTAACAAGAAAATATCCGAATTGTGCTGCATAGGAAAGAAACTGATTACCGCTACAGTAGCTTTGTAGTTCCTGTTTAAAACAAAAGAAGCAAACATCAGATACTGAACATGTTTTGGCTTAGAGTAAGGAAAAACAAGCATGCAAATGAGATATTCTGGCAAACTATTCCTTTTACATTAACGATATCACCCAATACATCAGAATATCAATTTGTTCTGTCTAACTAGCCATTGACCTGTCCACCTGCATACCAGGAGACATACTTGATGAAGCACATGCACAAACATTCGCAAGACTTGGTGTCTTCTCCAACGGTGCCAGTGCCATCCCAACAGAACCGCAGTCCCGGCCATGCAGGAGCAGGAGGAAGCGCAGAAGGAGCTTCAGCAGGCGGTACTCATAGCCGTCCTGACAGGACCGAAGCTTACCCGCAGCCAGACGGTGTCCCATGCGTATTTGACTTGCACCATTACAAACAAGTAACAGCAGTGGACAGCCAGTATAAAACGGTCAGCGTGGCTGACCTCACCCCTCATAAAGACCTTTGCATCACCGTAGAAACCTCAGCCATACAAGTGGATCACCTCAACTCATGAAGTAGGATGGATGGGAATTTTAGAAAATGAACACAAAGACTGTAAATGGAAACTGTAAAAATGAAAGAAGAAACAAACAATTATGACTGTACTGAAGGAATACCTTTTTGTTTTTCCTTTGAAATGTTTTTTACTTTTTTCCTCAATAATATCATGCTCTTCCTGTTAAAGTCTTCAGTGAAAGACAGGTCACTTCTGGTCTATGACTAGACCTTTTTCCAAGTTTGTTTTCCAATTATTATTATTTGATATAGTGTTTCAGTCATCTGTAGATATTTTTATCTACTGTTCTTACACCATGATCTCCATATTTGCTGTATATGTGTATAACATCTTCCATATGTTGTGCAATATGCATGTAGTATTTGGTCCATGGAAAAATCAGTTTTCAGTCCTGCTGAGGACAAAAGTATGTCTATCTGGATATCTAGTATATTGTGTGTATGTGAGTTCAAGAGCATCTCAGTTAATGGTACAAAGAAAAGGAGGCTAATGCCAGTGGGGATCTGTTCATTCAGACATGTCCTTAACATAAACAGTCCTCCTCTACCACACTGCTCCATCTTAGTATTAAAAAGTCTTCAACTGGACCCTGAGCCCCATCCTCAACATTAATAAGATCAAAGGAATGAATTTTTAAAAATACTAATAAAAACACAATTCTGACATGAACATGTTAATAGTTTGCTGGTGACTGTCGTTACAGTAAGTGAGGACAAAAAATAACTATTTTTAATAAATCTTCCAGCAGGTTCTTACATCAGACATTTACATTTGAGGCATTTAGCAAACACTTCTTATGCTGAGCGTCTTACAGTTCGGGGTGAGATGCCTTGCTCAAGGGCATTTCACTCATGACCTGTCTGAGGACTGAACCCTTCCGGGTTACAAGACCAGATCCCTAACCAGCAGACTACGGCTGCACCGCATTAAGAAGTCATATTTGCAATAATAGTGCGAGGTGAATCATTTTATTTTCAGAACACTAATAAAGCAGTGAATAAAGTTTTGTCTAAAATAATAGATCACCTAGAAATTATACCAACCCAGTTGACCTCAGATGTAGCTGATACAGAAATGGAAACAAAACACTGTTGTATGTCATTCTGGATAAGACACAAAATGTCGTAAATGATTAGACGTGTCGTAGATTAGAACTGGACCTGCAAGGCTATCATTGCTAACAAACAGTAGAACTCAAATATTAGTTACTTAAATAGCCCAGTAATTTCTGTACAAGCACTTAACAAAAATCTTCTCTCAACCTCAACAATCCTCATCCAGATCTTAGTGAAGACTACTGGAAGTAGTTTTAGTACACAGCGTGAGTTTAGAAATGGAGAAAAACAGTTAGGTTTTTACATAAGACATACAGTATCCTAAAAACAGTCACTAGTTTGTGAGACCTTCCTTTAGGATCTGGATGAGGTCCGAGTTGGTTATGTGCATTTCAACATAATGTTAAATATTTCAGTGTAAGTGGAAAACTGGGTTTGATTTCGGCGTGAACAGAATTTTGTCATTGCTTTATTAGTGATGTTCTGAAACCAAAACCTCAACACGTGTTATACTGACCCAATTTTCAGTCACCTTAGATGTAGTACTCGTACTGTATCCTAAACCACAGCCACTAGTTTGTGAGACCTTCTTTAAGCTCTATCTGCATGAAGTGTAAGTAGGTTGTGGTGGTGCATTTCTACACAAACCAATTGTCTATTTAGGTGAATTTTGAGTTCTAGTGTTTTCTTAGCCTTGCAGGTCGTTCTAAACTACATCTGAGGTAAGTGTGATTTCTGGGTGAACAGAACTTTTATTCACTGCGTTATTAATGACGTTCTGAAACCAAAACTACAACACAGAGACCTGCACAGCAATACTTGTTATTTAAAGTCACCTGCACCGTCTAGTGAACCGTGATTCACTGTCTGTTACTTCTACAATGGACAGTACCACTGCGACCAGCGTGGGGGTGTCTGGTAGGCTTTTCGGCAGGGAAATTAAAAGATGGGTGCTACCACAAGTTTAGATGAACACAAAAAGGTGTCATGCTATTAAAATGAACCACGAGTGATATTTTAATTCGTGCACAAACATTAATATAATTTTCGCTAAATGGTAGCGCCCGCCTGGTTCGGTTGTAGTTTGTCGTGCTAGAAAAAGTAGCTAGCATGCGTAGCGTGGCGGAGAAACTTCACCCGCTGCGAAACAAACACAGAAACTACTGCTGAACTAAACCGAGCAAAAGATTTCAAAGAAGTACAGGCGAACGAACATGCCACGAAGGAGACCGTTTAGTAACAAACAGAAAAAGAAACAGCTTCAAGTGAAGCGGGAGAGAAAACGAGGTGAGTGTCGTTTAACGGTAAAGTTTTAACAACGCTCGTTTAGCTCAACGAGTTAGCTTCTCATTGCAATCCTTCCGTTCCACCTTAAATGGCGTTGCAGTCTCAGTTACCAGTCAACGTAAGCGCTGTACTATTTAAGGTGGAATTGGAATTAGAAATAAGCTACCTTCAGCGTCGCGTTTAGTCCAGTAATGCTTAGTTAACTTTTGTATAGCTTCAACTTTATATGTTAGCATTAATTATCTAAATAACCAGTAATTGGCTAGTTTTAGAGCTTTACATTAACAGACTGTTAGGAAATGAGAGTTGGCTAACCTAACCTTACTGTGCTGCGGAAGTGTGGGACTGAGCGTGAACTGTCAGTTTTTAAAAGGATTAAAGCTTTTTGAATATGAGCTGAAGATGATATTGAATGTGTCCGAATGGGTTTGAATAGACTAGAATGAGCAGTGTGAGGTGGTTTGTTTTCATCAGCAGTGTTTGGGTAATGCGGAATAGCAGTGCGCAGACTCAGTGCGGGGTTATGTAACCATGAAGCCAATCAAGACTTCAGGACTCACTGTATGCTTTGTGTGCGTGTGTTATGTATGTGTATATACATACATACATACATACATACATATATACATACACACAGTGGTTTTTCAGATATTGATCACCCAAGGCAAGTCTGGAGACTAGAACTGACAAACACTAGAACTGAACGGTCACATAGCCCAGTCATTTCTTTAAAAATACATCAACAACACTCCTCTGAACTCACTCAAACCTCACCAAAACCATCGCACAAACAGGCAACTGATTTATGCACTAGTCTGTCAGATCTCAGTTAAGATAGATGCCGTTTAAGAGAAGTTTTTGTGAAAAAGAAAAGTTTGGTGACCGTTGAGTTCTAGCGTTTGTTAGCTCACAGCTCCAGTTCTAAAACAAAGAACCAAAACTCAAATCCAAACCTGTCTTGACTGCATCTAGAATATGTGGGGGGAAACCTAAATACGATCTCTGAGCTCATCGTTCCTTTAATATCAGCAGAGAAGTGGAAGGCAAGAGATTCCTGCATTGAATATAAAGACAGCTGCTCCTGGTTTTATCTATGAGTCTGTTCAGAGACAAGAATTACACACTTTTAATGAAATGCAAATTGTTAACTTTTCACAAAGATACTCTTATTTTCTAATGACAAAGTGCAGAAATAAAATCAGCTCCTTACTCATGTCATATTAACATAAACACCAGAAATGCCAGCATGACTGTGTTCTTCAGTACAGACCCGTTTTATCCAGACTGAGGAATGTGTGACAGATTATGAAGTTGTTGAAACTGTGTGCTTGTGTGTGTTTGAAGGTGATCCAGGCTCAGGTCAGAGCAGCAGGAATGCAAGTGTAGAGAGAGGAGTGAGACGGGACAGACAGTCAGACACATCAGACAGCGAGACAACAGACGTTAGGAGGATCAACCAGCAGCCTGCCACCAGAGACACCCGTTATGACCCCAACAGGTGAGGGCCTCAGAGGCACAACAGTAATTCAAGAACTGTGTCTGCATAAAGGAGATATTTAAGCAGGCGCAGTGAAATGAACACCTTCGCTGCATATACTTGACTTCCAATAGGTTTGTTTTATTTGTTGATGTCGTAATAGTGTAGCAGGGTTTGGGCTTTGGGACAGTATATTGAGATTTAATAAAGTGTCTTAGCCTGTAATACATATCAGGATATTAGCAACACCTACATTCATTAGCATTTTTATCACAAGCTTACAATATAAATGCTTCTGGAGCTTTGCAGTTACTGGCTGCAGTTCATCTGTTGCTGTCAGGGTTGCTGGAGATTAGAAACACCCACTCAAAAATGAACTATATCTGAGCAGCTGATATATTATTTGAAGATAAATGGAAAAAGTAAATTATTGTTATTGTGCCCATTTTGAAATGTTATGCAATTCCAAATCATAATTGTGTCCCTTTGTACAACGGGGAATTTTCCTTTTTGTAGATGCGACGGTGTTCTCTGCAGGCTACTCTGTGACTCTCTCTGTAATGATCACCTCTGGCAATAATGTAGCATGAATTTTAAATTAAATTACATTATTTAAGGGCCCAGAGTGGCTCAGCAGGCTAAGATGCTGACACTATGACCAGAGGATCACAAGTTCAAATTGCGGTCACACTGTTCGCCATTGACAGCCGGGGCCTAAAAGAGCAAAAATTGACCGTTCTCTCTCATGGTGAGTAGATGACACTCTCTCCCCATCACTTTCACACTGCAATGTACGCTGGCTCAGGCGTCTACTGATTGGTCCATTTGGAGCTAGGGATCCTGTGCTTTCTTCCAAGCGCAGTGGCTCCCCAGTGACTGTGTATCAGCGGTAGTTTGAAAAGAGGTGGTGGCCACATCACACACACCGGAGGAGGCTTGTGCTTGTCTTCACCCTCCTAGAGTCATTGCAAAGTGAAGGGGAGAGCCCCTAGCAGGTGGAATGGGTTAATTGGCTACTACTACATTGGGAGGGAAGAAAATGGCAAATAATAAAAATTTAAAAATTACATTATTTAAATGTAAATATTGTAAAAATTAAAATAGTTTGTTATATCAGTGAAATGATATTGGTATTGGCTACAATAAAGTGTTAACTATTCCATATCAGTGCATCTCTACATCCTACTATATTTGTACAGATGACTTGCTGAAAAATAGCATAAACCTAAATTGAAAATGCAGTAAATTGAAGCATGTAGGATCATCATTTTAAGATGTCCTGCTAGATAAAGCTCAGGTAGACACAACTGGATGTTTTAGTAATCCATTGGGAGGGCATGCGGGCAGTGAGATTGCGTCAGTGTAGCAGAGGTCAGATGTCCGTGTGGAGTCATTGAGGCTGAATATGAGACTGTACTCTCCTTGATGCTTGTTTTTGTTCAGATTCCGACTGCACTTTGAGAAGGAGAGTAAAGAGGAAGTGGAGAAAAGGAAGAAACTGGCCAGAGAGGCAATACTTCAACCAGTTCCAGAGAGAGAGCTGGAGATGGACATAAACCAAGTCTACCCTGAAGAGCTAGGTTTGTTTGCATTAGTTATTTCAAAGCTGATGTTGCAGTCTCAACCTGTGACACTCTGCTCTCTAAGGTACACAGTACACCATTGCTCATCACACACACACCTTGTTCAGCATGTGTGTGTGTGTGTGTGTGTGTGTGTACACACTTCCATGCTGGGTTAACATCTGTCTTGAGTTAGGACTGGGTGATGTATCTCGTATAAAAATATATCGATATTTCTTAAAAAATCGATATAAGATGAGACAATATCGTTTATGTTGATAGTTTATGTTGCACCGTAAGATTAGCCTTGTAGATTAGCCATTTTGCCTCTGCACAACTTCACACCGCCCCTTCTTTCTCCATCGCAACACACACACACACACACACACCCCCGCGCTTCACACGTGAGCCAGGCAGTGGAGATAGAGAGATGTGAAAGAAGAGCAGTTAAGTAAACAGTTAAGTAAACTCACAGAGCAGTTAAGTAAAAAGAAAAACAATGGCTAAATTATTTGGAGATGTTTTGGATTCAGAGTGTCAGATGAGCAGCAGAGTAATGTATTCAAGTCCGGACAAAAGGTTCGATCACCACTAATCTTTTCCAGCATTTACAACAACGTTATAAAGAGTAGAAAGTGGAGTGTGTGCAGCCCAGACCGTGAAGCTTTACCAGCCTTAAGTCCCGAAACAAATCACGTTACAAAACTCAGACCTGTGATGTGCTTTTGCTTCACTGGAAACAAAACAAGTCAGCCTTTACCTATTTTTGCTCTGTATGTGTTCTGTTTACATGTTAATACCACAGCTGTGAGTCTTGTTATGGAGGAAAAGAACATTATTTTATTTGAGGAGCATTATTATTTACTATATGCCAATAGTTTATTTTTGAGCAATTTCTCATGTACATCGATGGTTGAATGGTAATAAAAGTGTCTGTGACATTTGGGGCATGTAACTTTGACTCAGAAGTGATCTTATTACCTTAAAGGAAGAAAAAATATAACAATATATATCTTATATTGATATTCAGCTAAAAATATCGAGATATTATTTTTGGTCCATATTGCCCAGCCCTATCTTGAGTAATGTAATCACAAATAGACAGTAAGATATTCACAAACGGACAGTAAGATATTGTCATTTACACCTGGTATTTCCCAAGTCTCTCGAGTGTCTCCAGTGCAAATCCTTATTGTAAGGACTATAAAAGTAAAAGACTCGTGTAACATGACTTGACTTAAGCCGGATTAAAATGACAAATTAAGGATTTGATTAACAATCTTTGACTTGGAATTCATGACTTGAGACAAATGACTCCAAAAGACTTGACTTGTTTTATTAAATGTTTTAAAAGTGACAAACTTTGTCACTTTTAAAACATTGATTACTTTTTATTAAATACCTACATCTTTGTAGATATTGAGAAGTTATGTTGGTTGTTTTTTAAACATGATTGGGTGATTGAAGCCCCACGCAAGTAAGCTCTGGATACTAAAATAATGCAGTTCAAGGACTTAATTTCTGATGTTAGTAAGAAGAGTACAGTGTTATGCAAGATCTGCAGTTCAAAAATCTGTGATATCACCTTGATCTTTCTAGTATTTTTAGTGAAAGTATTGGCTTGTTGAATGTTAGCTATAATGCAGATCTTATCTAGAACTCTGTTAAATTTAAACCGGTTACGTCTGTTCTGGGGTAGTTCATCAGAATTAACACCACAGCACCCATTACTTGCGGAATATTTGAGGGTCACTAATGATTATTTCACGGGGATTGCTAATGCAACTTGTAAACAATCAGAACAGGGGGTTAAACAGAAACTAAATAGCTGCTTTAGTTTCTGCTGTGATTATGGTTGATTAACAATGCACCAGGACAAATTCAGGCCACAAATGCCATGATTCATTTTGTGTCCCTGATCATCTCAGAAGATGGTTTCAGTGATCAGTTCACAGTTCATCTACAAGACGCATTGGACCCTCTTCTTTATTACACTTCTCACTGTCCACTTAATGATAGGATCACCCAGGATGAATGTTAATGTTGTTGAACCGCTATGAGAAACAAGACTGTTGCTGAGCTTGATAAACAAGTCACCATTTGCAAATAGTGACACTGTACTGTAAACTTATAGAACATAATAATTTCAGATCAAAACATGGTCACTGTAAATAAGCAAGAAAATGTGTCAAACAGCACAATGAAAACAATGGAAGTACTAATGTATTTACACAGATGAGGTCAAACTTGGAATACAATAAACAGCACAAAGTGTAGGTTCAGTGTATTGTCTTAAGTTATTTCTTTAGTGTTACGTCTGGTGTGTTTACATTTGTGCAGCAACAGATGGAACTATTATTCCAGTATATTACTATCAAATCAACTGTTTGATCCCTTGTAATATGACATTTAAAGGTATTTTAAGTCTTGCAGAAACATTTGAAAAGCATTTTGTTCAAATTTTGCTATGCATCAACTGAATCTGACACTCCGAACCCATTACGCACCATTTGTCAGTACATATTCAAAACTTATCATTGAAAAAGAATGTGTGCTGAGCTGTACTAGATATGTGTACAAAGTTTCTCATTTAACATTTCTTGCAGTCCTGCAAGTTTTCCGTTTAAATTTCCCTGTGTCTGCTGTCGTCAGGTCTAGATTTCCCACGCCGACCCTCTTGGCATTATGGAATGCAGAGGGAAGAGCTCTTGAGAAAAGAGGAGAAGGCCTTTCACAAATTTTTAGAAACTCTTCATTCCAGGAACCCTCCTGGATCTCTCAGTCACTTTGAACACAATTTAGAGGTGAGCACCATTCTTCAGTGGAAAAAAAAACAGTTAATAAAAGATTGAGGTACACAGTATCAGCTCTACACACTCAATGAAATAGTGCACCTCAAAAACTGGTACCATACGGTTTGATTAGATGTACATGACATTTTATTGTAGATTGTATCATTAGTACCCTATTGCCAGGTTTTAGTTCTGCATGTTCTCTTTTTATTCCAGTTTTGTCATGTTTCATTTCTCTCTTACAGACATGGAGGCAGCTATGGAGAGTGCTGGAGATGTCTGATGTTATTCTGCTCATTGTGGATATTAGACATCCCGTAAGTGTTTCCCTAGCGTACAATTTCATGACATTGTATTTGAATGTTTGTGTAATTGTGTAAAGACATGATAATCAAATGGGTTGTCAGCTCAGTGGACAGTTTCTCAGATTACCAGCAGGTGGAGCTAGTTGATGTAATAATGTTACATTATCAGAGTTTAACTCTACAATTCTTTTGGCATTCAAATGATGAATCACTGAACTATAATTCAGTGTAATTCAATTCAAATAATGAACTAAATATTTTTATTTATTTATTTAAAAGCACTGGAAAGTGACACAGAAAGTCAGCCCTGAAATGCAGTATAATAGTAGATTGATTCAATGTGTTGTTTTCTGTAGTCTGAAACCCCTCTCTCTCTTTCTCTTTGTCTCTCCCTCTATGTAGGTTCTGCAGTTTCCTCCTACTCTCTATCACTACATCACAAATCAGCTGCAGAAGCAGGTAGTCCTTGTGCTGAATAAAGTGGACCTGTGCCCTGCTCCACTTGTGTTGGCATGGAAACACTATATGACCAAACACTTTCCTCACCTACACTGTGTGTGCTTCACCTCTCACCCAGGACAAGCCTACAGCACCTGTGAGAGCACATCACGCATGCAGTAACTTGCCTGGTTAGATTATTTTCAGTCATAATTATATGCACTCAGTGTTTTTTCTCTCTTCTCCTCTTATGTTGTTGCAGTGCTGCAGAAAAGGAGGATGAGGAAGGGTGGATGGAACCAAGCAGGAGGACCAATTCAAATTATGAGGGCATGTCAGGAGATCACAGCAGGAAAAGGTGAGTCACACCTACCATCCAAGTTTAGTTTCAGTGGAATTCAGCCATTTGAGATTCAATTTGACTGTGAATTTTTTCTTCTTTGTTTTGCACTGAAGCAACACATAATGGAAGCTAATGCCTAAATCATCACACACTTTCCAAATTTCCTGAACTCTCATTGAATAATTAAGTAATCTCAAATTGACCTGCAACTGTGTCACACACTATTCATAAAAGTAAGCAGACAACATTCATACTTCAGGTGGGCTGCAGCTAATTTTTACTATGTGATGTACATGTATCCATTTTCTAGATAACTCTGTATAGTGTCCGAAAACATGGTTCTCTCGAGTCATATTTACACACTTTTCCACTCAATTCTTTGAGATGTTTGGAGTCTAGATTTCTTCCGTTTAGAACAGGTACTACAAAGAGGAATGCAGTGTAATCTGAGTCAAAATCTGTCTTCTACTAGCCCTGCTGCAGTGAGTTTTTATGCCCTAAACTATATCCAATACTCAGTGAGACCTACATTAACCTGAATGAGGTGTGAGTGGGCTCAGATTAGTTTTGCTGATGTACTGTTACAGACAAACTGGGCTATTAAGGTGACTATTGAGTTGTAGTGTTTTGTTGGCAATGTTAGACCAGTTTTACAAAAAAACCTAACATTTTACTCTAAACATCTTGGCTGATCGACTACATCTAAGGTAAGTTGAGAATTGTGTAAATAAGACTTGTGCATGAACCTTTTTCTTTTAGACAAGCATGTAATATAAACCTAAAGATGCAAACTTCTGGCATGTGTCTTGGCTGGTGTTTCTTTAGATTATGTTAATACATAATGTTGATAGTAAATTATGATTGTTTTATTAACCAGTTGATTTAAGTAGCTGGGAGAGTAAAATACAGAAGGATGCAGTTGCCATGGGAACAGAGGGAGAATGGCCTGATGATGGGGTGGAAACAGTGCTGATGGAGCACCACAGTGATGTTGCTATGGAAATGAACAGCCCCACAGAAGAACTTTATAAGGATGGAGTTCTCACATTAGGTTGCATAGGTAAGAGCTCTTTAGGGACTATTTAATGTTTGAATGCTTACACTAGGGTGAAGTTAGATTTTTATTATCTGTTTTTCACTACCAGGTATATTCATATTATTTCATATATGAAATATGTATCTAAATTTGATCTCGTCATGCTGGCCCATTATGGTGAAACTGTCTGTGACGTGTTTCCCATCTCTGCAGGTTTTCCTAATGTTGGGAAATCTTCTGTGTTAAACAGTTTGGTTGGTAGGAAGGTTGTGAGTGTGTCTCGGACTCCTGGTCACACAAAATATTTTCAGACATATTACCTGACCCCCACTGTAAAACTCTGTGACTGTCCAGGACTTGTCTTCCCCTCTCAAGTAAACAAGCAACTCCAGGTAAAACAACACTTGCACAGAAAAACATGTGAAGAGTTACCCTTTTAAAATATTTCAATATTTAATAGACAGTAATATAATTTATTTTTAAAAAAGAACTCATAATTTGACTCATAAAATGTAAATGAGTTCCCTTTAAACCAGCTGTTGTCTATTTTATCCATGATTCATGCTTAGCAATGACATAAGTACTGGCAGTCTTGCGGGTATTTACCCTAGCCATTTTAAGATGTTAGTACACCCTGAGAAAACTCACCAAATATCACATCAACTTCTCAGATACTTCTACAAGCAGCATTATTTATGTCCTGATATATTTGCTTATACATCATAAAGAACAGGGAAGTTAAAAGCTGTTCAATTTTATTCCATCGTTATAGTGGGAATGAAAATCTTGGAACCAAAAAAGTTCTGTTTCAGAGTAGTACAAACTGGATTCCAAAAAAGTTGGGACACTAAACAAATTGTGAATAAAAGCTGAATGAAATGATGTGGAGGTGCCAACATCTAATATTTTATTCAGAATAGAACACAAATCACAGATTAAAAGGTTAAACTGAGAGAATGTATCATTTTAAGTGAAAAATATGTTGTTTCAAAATTTCATGGCGTCAACAAATCCCAAAAAAGTTGGGACAAGGCCATT
>BRDA01014017.1:0-12585 GCA_036984385.1 Crenuchus spilurus
TAGATAGATAGATAGATAGATAGATAGATAGATAGATAGATAGATAGATAGATAGATAGATAGATAGATAGAACATGTAATAGTAATTATAACAATCCTCGGAAACTCAAAGATTTTGGATCATGGAGTCTATAATATGATGAAATACATTTATCTCAACCTGTTGTCTTTTTAGTGCCCTCTAGAGTTGATTCTCTCTACATACTTTCAGGTTTGAGGTTGTTAGTCATTCTTACAAAGCAGACTCAGAGTCTTCAAAAGGGTAGATCATGTCTGAAAAACTTCTGGAGAAAATCTTCAGGAGAAACATCAGTAAGTAACACTGATCATGATTAGTTACAATGTAATAATGTAGGTTTAATATTATAATGGCAGCAGTGTCGTATGATTGTAATTTTATAGTTAGTAGGTACAGTGAAAGCATTGAATCGAGTCAAATGTATAATATTTCCAGGTCAATAAAATATATTACAAATTTGTTACATTATGGGTTACAAGGTTATCACTTTACTGTAGGTTGCTGTACACAAAGCTACATAAACTCAATATGATAGATTTATACCTACAAAACATTTATAAAGGCTTATTCCAACAGACTTGAAATGTCATAAAGGCTTCTTTTACCAACTTTGGTCAAAATGGGCAAACATAACTAACCAAAGATGTTTATAAGAATAAGCTTTAATAAATGTTTGTAAATGAACAGAATCCTACAGTACAAACTAAGCTCAGGTCATTCATTGACTCATTTAGGAATTATGTGCACATATGAATCAAGCAGCCTATTACTATTTGTAGACTTTCAAATCAATCACACTTGAGTGCAGATGAATTTTAAACTGTTTTAATACATTTCAGTCTCAAATTTCCTATTTCACAACCTGCACAGATTCTAATCAAGGAGACAATAAAGTGTATTCACATCAGCAGGGCTATAGTGTTTGCCTTGTATCAAATGGCCAGTGTGACTGTTTGTTCTAGCAAAGACCATGAAAGAAATGAATGAAGCCGTTGCTTATTACGGAACACACCTGGATGGATATATTTGTGATGGGAAACAGTCATCTCTGACATAAAGGGCTTTGATAGAAATCAATCTGTGCACCTGCGACATTACCCTGATACTACCTGACAACATCAATCCTAATTTCAAAGGCCATTGTTTGTGAAATAATATTAACACTTAACATCGCTCGTCCAAGAATACACCAGCTCCTAATGACGGCATGAAAGCACAGACACATGTCTGCTTCTTCCAAAAGCTTTATTTGAAGAGGCTAAAAGCACATCTCAGGTTGCGGTATCCAAAAGCGATTATCTCATCTCTATGAGCATTAGGTATCTTTCAAACAGTCTGCCTTTAACCACAATCTCAAAAGCCACAATACTATTCTCGTCAAACAGTTAGCTCCTTTGACCTCGCAACCATAATGTGTTTTCGGGCTAACCTCGGGCCACTTTTGTTCAGACAAGCTGGAGTTAGCTCACACAATTACCTTTCCTAGCTAAATCAATTAGAGCAGCATTAGTCTGGGCTAAATGTGGCCTGCACCTGCTGCTGCTCCATTTGATTTAGCGAGGAAAGGTAATTGTGCGAGCTAGCTCCAGCTTTAAAAATGGTGGATATCCGGTGAGGTGGATGATGGATGGATGAATGGATGGATGGGAAGAGGTCATCATGTCAGTGTACATGATGTTCTCATGCTGCTGGTGCTGCTTAACCATTGCAATTTGAAGAGTTTCCCCATGAGTGGCACACAGATTTACTCATTATCACGATCTCTTACTTGCTAGGACACATTCTTTGTTTTCTAGGCTGTAAATATAATGCTCTATTATTGCTGAACTCAACCAATTGCTGTGACAGGCACTGCTGGTAGCTCATCATTAGCAGTGATGCTCCATAGTGCTTCATCTACAGTATTTATACGGTGGCCAGGTAGGTGGCCCACCAAAACAGAGTGAAAGCCAAGGCAGGCAAATGGAAGAGGCATGAGGTTAAATGGGGTGCTGTTGATGCAGGTGGTCTGGGCTGGGGGGACTGGCCTGGCTTCACAGCATTGGGTTTAGTGTAGATGTAGGGGTGGTCCTGAGTGGAAAGAGAAACAGAGAACATATACATCATTTAGACAAAAAGAGTTGTTATATCCGTTTTGCTCTACTGTTCAAATATGATGACATGATTACATAGTAATTAATTTCATTATTTACATTCAATGTATTGGTTTTTTCATTTTTTTGTTTGTTTAAATATAAAATAATGCAAGAACTTCAAAAATGCCCTGAATGCATATTTTTCACCAAAATATAACTGTACATATAACCGACACTCCATCAATAATAAACACATAATAGTAAAATACACTACATGTCTAAATGTTTGTGAACACCTCTTCTAAATTAAATTCTACATTTATTATTTTAAGATTCAAGAGTTTTATTGTCATTTACACAGTAAACAGGAAGTTACACTGTACAATGAAATTCTTACTTTGCTCCTCCTCCTCTTATACGCAAGCTATTAAGGCATAAATAAGAAAAACTATACATGAATTAAAAAAACAAAACACTAAAAATGAAGTTGTATAGAAAAACAGACATAAGTAAACACTATACAACATAATTTAAAGAGGTAGTATTGGTGCATTGCCATAAGTGAGCATGTACAGTGTATCACAAAAGTGAGTACACCCCTCACATTTCTGCAGATATGTAAGTATATCTTTTCATGGGACAAAACTGACAAAATAACACTTTGACACAATGAAAAGTCGTCTGTGTGCAGCTTATATAACAGTGTACATTTATTCTTCCCTCAAAATAACTCAATATACAGCTATTAATGTCTAAACCACCAGCAACAAAAGTGAGTACACCTCTCAGTGAAAGTTCCTGAAGTGTCAATATTTTGTGTGGGAACCATTATTTTCCAGAACTGCCTTAACTCTCCTGGGCATGGAGTTTACCAGAGCTTCACAGGTTACCACTGGAATGTTTTTCCACTCCTCCATGACAACATCACAGAGCTGGCGGATATTCAACACTTTCCGTTCCTCCACCTTCCACTTGAGGATGCCCCAAAGATGTTCTATTGGGTTTAGGTCTGGAGACATGCTTGGCCAGTCCATCACCTTTACCCTCAGTCTCTTCAATAAAGCAGTGGTCATCTTAGAGGTGTGTTTGGGGTCATTATCATGCTGGAACACTGCCCTGCAACCCAGTTTCCAGAGGGAGGGGATCATGCTCTGCTTCATTATTTCACAGTACATACTGGAGTTCAACTCCCCAACACCTGCTGCACTCATGCAGCCCCAGACCATGGCATTCCCACCACCATACTTGACTGTAGGCATGACACACTTATCTTTGTACTCCTCACCTGATTGCTGCCACACATGCTTGAGACCATCTGAACCAAACAAATAAATCTTGGTCTCATCAGACCAGAGGACATGGTTCCAGTAATCCATGTCCTTTGTTGACCTGTCTTCAGCAAACTGGTTGCGGGCTTTCTTGTGTACAGACTTGTTGAACTTTCAGTGACCAGTATGAGAGAGTGTGAGAGATGTACTACAAAATTGAACACACCTTCTCCACCTGAGACCTAGTAACACTAATGAGTCACATGACATTTTGGATATTGAGTTATTTTGAGGGAAAAATAAATTTACACTGTTACACACACAGAGACTACATATACAGAGCATGTATATATACTGAGTAAAGTTCAGTAATGTTGTTTGTGTGTCAGCCAGAGTATTGTAAGGAGACAGCCATTACTGACACAAATGTGCAAATCCACACAAACAGCTTGTCTAGTCCTTGTAGAACCAGTAGGCACCTATTGGCACCATGCCTAATGCCAGGTGTGTTTTAGACAGGTATAAAGTTGCCCAGCATTGAGCTGTTCACTGGAATGACACTAATGCTCATGTCAATGTTTGCAATCAAGTCCTCACAGCAATGCTCTAAAATATAGTAAAACGCTTCCCTGGACACTAGAGACAGTTACTCCAACAAAATCAACTAAAACTCTTTAATAACCTTAATTGTGGAAGAAACAATGAATTAGTCAGTGTCCCAATATTTGTGTCATTAAATGTGATATAAACAACTATTTTATTCTGCACAGAAATTCTTCAATTTTATTTAGATATATCACATGAATTAATATCATATTAATATCAAACTAATGTAAAAAGATACTGTGCTTTTGTTATTGCTGGCAAAAACTGTAACTTCTAAGGATTAAAAAGCCTTACCACAGGAGGACACATGAGCTGAATTGGGTTTGAAAAGCTCTCAACCATAAACTTCTCCCCTTCAGGCTGGAACTGCACACACGGTGAGAACAACAAACAACACTGAGCTGATTATTAGAGATGTTTTTAAGAGACCATTTCAAATTTTGCCTCCATTCACAATAACATCTCAGTAAAATGTATAATGTGTAGCTTGAATAAGCCAGGAGACATTTAACAAAATCCCTTTAAAGGGTTGGAGTAACGTGTAAGGCAACACTAATCTCACCATGTTGTTCCAAAGACCCTTAGCCAACTCCTCATGTCCTTTCATGGTGAAGTGGAAACAGTCTGGAGTGAAGAAGCTCATGTCAATCTTTCCATTCTAACAGAGAGAAGATGAGTGTAAGACAGTGTTATTATTTCAACAGTTCATTCAATGATTCATTTCTATTGGAATAAATAATCGAACCTTGTGTCCGTTTTCCTTTTGCTTATCTATAAAACAATGCTTGGAGCTGTAACCCAGCATGCATTGTGTTCTTACTGAGAGGCGTGGAGGGTCTGCAAACTTCAGAAATGGCTGGAGCACCACAGCAAAGTCATTTTTAAAGAAGCGGTCACTGTAGAGGAGCTGCTCCAGTGCGATCTGGAATGCAAAGCACTACACTAAAAAACTTTAGAACATGCTGTTTGGATGCCCCATCACATCCTATCAACATAAAATTTAAGATATTGTATGAACTCGTCAAAGCACACCATACGTTGCTGTCATGATTAAAAGCAGTGTTACAGCTACTAGCGCATCAGAATATTGTGGGGACAAAGTTAATTTGTGTTTATAATTTAATTCAAAAAGGTAAATTGTCATGCATTTTATATTTTATATTTTAATGTTGACACTTGAAATTGTAATATACTCAAACTCCAAATTAAATATGAATTATAATAATAATTTGAGATTCTGGAGTTATGGCAGACATGACATAATGATACAAAACTTGAGATTTGAGTCTACTTGGATGATAAGTTCATCTAAAATTCATCTAGCTGACAACACTTTTATTGTACTTTTAGGAGACCCATCACTAGAACATTCCATTTCAAATCTGTATTTGGACAAGGAAAATGCATTAACAGTGTAAAAAAGTGTTTCTTTAATATTTTATTGTAGTGACATTTTATTAACATGTTAACTATGACACCACTATGTGAAACAATCACAAAGCAACAAAAAAAATTTACAATATGCCAATTTAAACCTAAAATATACTATATAAGACAAGCCATAGCATCCATTAATCTACTGCAGAATATTTGGTAAAGTGTTTACCTCTTCATGCTAGCATCTGACACAGAACAGTTTACACACCTGGAACTGGAGATTGACCTCAACCAGCTCTTTCAGATCAGAAGAGCCTGTGACAGGCTTCACTAGGCAGGAGCAGAAAGACCTGGAATGACAGGAGCACAGAAGATGAATAATGAGCAGGGACAAGCTTTACAGGAGTGAAACAGAAAATTAATGGAGTACAATAGAATGATCATTACTGACATTGTATATGTTGTCTCTTAGCAACAGCCAGCTAAATGGAATATAAGCTTAACTATACAACAGTATACACAGACCATGTGTTGGTGGAAAATAGCAATGTTAATGGAAATGTAAACATGTTGCATCTAGTATGTTGATAGCTACAGAAACATGAAGAAACATATATAATTCTATATAATTTAAGTATATTTAGTGGAAATCAACCCATTTCATTCTCTTCCACTTTAACTATTCACATATAGTTCATATGGAATTATTTTAGACTAAGGCACTGTTCAGATTTGGCATCATCTCCTGAGCTGAGATATATTTTGTGGTCTGAACAGCAAAAAGCCACATGCAATAATTTTTTTATTATGTTGTGACATACTGTATATTCAAACAAGCTCACTTTTTCACAATATACTAATTTTCTGATGTATGACTATAAAATCGCTGTCACACTTCAGCCTCAGCCTTGCCCCTAGCCCTGCCTCTGTCACGTGTTATCTGTTTATGTTTTGTCTGTGCGCTGTCTGTCCTGTCCTCATGAGCCTTTGTTTACATTCATGTTATGTGTCCATGTCATGGCTGTTGTCATATCATCATGCCCTCACAATAATCAGCACCAGTCTTGTCTTATCACACAGCCCCGTTTGCTCATCCCAGTGTGATTAAATGTGTTATTTAGCTCCCTTGTGTCTCTGAGTCCTTGTCAGTTATAATAAAATGTTTGTACATGTTGGTTTATGACACTTAATGTTACTAGATCTTCAATTGTGTAATAAAGACTGTCATTTGGATCTCACTGCTGCATCCTGACTCCTCCTCAACACCCATGCCACAAACGTTACAATCCCATTTGTCCTTGCGTACATAACGTAGAATTACCTCTAAAGGAGTAGAATGAAGGCTGAGAAACAGTCCTGTGTTATTAGATGTTTGATTAAAGAAAATCTACAGCAGTTCTATATGAAAACCAATAGTGGGAATGGCAATGTTGCTACACTGCTTCATTCATTATTTTAAAGAAGAAACAATACTTCAATTTGAATATAGTGTAGATATAGGCTACAATTCCTTTCCACTGACTTAAACCTTGCAAAAAGACTATACTGTATGATCTAAAATGCTGAGACCTGCCACTACATTGTGTTAATAAAGAGTTGAAAGGCTGTATAGTACCTTTGGAGCAGACACCCTGGGGTGGGCTTCTGAACCTCTCGTAGTGTCTCCATGGGCAATATCTGAACTACATTCACTATCATTCGAGGAACCTGCATAGACATCAGCACAGGTAAGTAAATGATTCTGAGAAAACCAGAGTAGTTCACTACTCTGTAGTAAAGGTTTTATCCCCTATCCATGTAAAAAATTTATTTCTAGGTTGATCTAGAGCAGCTATTAGAAATAATACCAAATGGACAATCCTACATGATTCAATCCTGTAAAGCCTGAACCATCAAATGAAACTGTTTACATTAGAAAATAAAAATAAATAAAATAAACATTACATATATGAGTTTTGTTTTGTAGCATATTTGATACATCCAGAATATATTACTCACAGCATGATGAATAAACACAAACATAACACAGACATTTTCACCCCTTAAACAGAAAATTTCCTTCATTTCCTTTTCTCAGTTCATTTCAAAATCTACATGCATTCTGTGGTGTATGCAGTGCTTGGATACTCCACCAGGGGGCAAATGTATGTATCTGATTTGATACATCAGTTTTTTCTTATTAATTTAATAAAATTAAAATATTATTGATATAATAATTGATGATTGAAGATAATGCAACATTTAATTATCGCATGGATGATGTAGAGGTATTAAAATCATCTATGTATCAAATATAATACACTTTAATTTATAAGGTTAATCATCTCAGTTATGTCATGATGATTATTACCTCATTCATCAGCATCTCCAAGGACACAGACATGTAGTGTAAGAAGTTCTCCACTGAATAGAGGGACTACATATATAAACAGAAGAAAATTAATGAAACATTGTTGTATGGCTTTTTCACATGCTAAAAATGAAATAAATAAAACATGTATATGCAGTGCTCTTTGAAACATATCAGGGATCTCAATCATTCATAACTAGGCTCATTATGATGCTGTTTGTTAAGGTGATGAATGAATGTTAACTATACCCTAGTCGTAAGGATGAATAAAGCCTTCCCATAGGCTCAGTCACAAAAAAAGGCTACATTTAAATTTGAACACTTTTTTATCTGGAGAAGCATAAAAAGACACTACCTTGTCCTTGCAATAATCACAGATGTCATTCATGCCAATGAGAATGGTAAGCAGTTTCCAGTCCTCGTCAAAATTAACACCCTGTGTGCAGAGATCACAGCTTCTTATCTGCATTATTCTCATTTAAAGATTACAGACTTCATAATCAGATCAGCCTATATCTTTTGCTAATATTTGCAGGACTATTCTTAACTAGGAACAGATAGTAATTGTGGATTATCAATAAAGAAAGTTCAACCATATGATCAGAGGATTGTGAGTTTGAATCCCAATCTTGCTGCTTGCCATTGACAGCCAGGGCCTGAGAGAGCAAAATTGGCTGTGCTCTCTCCAGATGGGAAGATGGAGTCCCCATCACTACTACAGTGCAATGTCTACTGGCTCAGGCATCAGACAGCCAATCCATCAGAGCTTGGGATCCCTCTGAACATGTTGGTGATGATGTATCAGCAGCAGTTAGAAAAGAGGCAGTGACTGATTTCACATGCATCAGAGGAGGCCTGTGCTAGTCTTCAGCCTCCTAGAGTCAGGGACATTGCAAGTGATTGGGAGTGTCCTGGTGGACAGGTGGGATGATTTGCTACCATTACATTAGGGTGGAAAACTGGGTAAATAAAAAAATTTAATAAATACATCAATTAATAAAAAAGAAAGAAAAAGAAAAGTTCATGGTCTTTCACACACAAATAGTTTTTTTACCTCGTAAGTTTTCAGGGTGTCGATCAAGTGTCTAGTCTGACCAGGAAGATTACTAGGAGAGAGTAAAGAATCACAATCCATGTGAACAGAATCATACAACAGAGGATAACAATGTCAAAGTCAGAAAACATTATTATACATATACTATATGGACAATAATATTTGGACACCTGCTTGTTCATCGTTTCTTCCAAAATCAAGTGTATATAAAAAAAAGAGTTTCTTCTGCTTTTGTTGTAGTAACTGTCTACTGTTCAGGGAAGGCTTTCTACCAGATTCTGGAGCATTGCTGTGAGGATTTGATTGCATTCATGTCTCTACAGGGGCTAGACATTCTGTGTGTGAGGACTCAATACATTCATTAGAACGTGTGTCCTGTCCACAAATATTTGGACATACAGTGTGTCATAAATTAATCATGGAGTGTACACTCTACAGTTCTCAACATCTTCAACACTAGACTCAGTGTTTCCTCCACTCTGGACCTGGAGGTACACTTACCTGTTTATTTTTGACTGGTTTCCAGTCCACAGATTAAGCTTTAGTGCTGGACTACACAATTTTAATGGAGAATAAAGTCATTTTTATAAAGAATACAGAAAAAAATGGCAAAGACTAGGCTTAAAAAATTGTCTTTAGTAATTTATTTGCTTTTAACACATTAATTTTAGCTCAGTAAGGGGATGGTAATGAACTGATCAGTTAGATTTGCTGTGTATTAGGAGCAGAAAGGGGTAGTGCAGTGTGCCTCCAGTACCAGGGTTGGGAAACAACCAAACAGTTAAAGCTAAATTTTGGAAGAAAAAAACATGTAAATAAATTAATTCAGTGACTTGATATAAATATGCCATTCTTTTTATACATACAACGTCAGTCTTGTTCATAGCGGTGACACTGTCTAATGCATTTAATGATTTGACATGGAATGGTTACAGATGGATTGCCTGATGCCTGAGACATGGTTTTTTGATAACTTTTCAGTAAATCTGATTAGATTTTAGCCTTATACTGAACTACAGATTTAACAGCTGAATGATGTAGCGAGAACACTGCACATGTGTAATAAAGGGAGCTTTTTGTAATATTTTTTATTTTCTCTTTTAATGTTTTGTGTGTGTGTGTGTGTGTGTGTGTGTGTAACCCTTGTAAATACAACTCTATCATATCTGCCTAAGAATGAGAGAAGTGGGCTTTTGGGCTGGAAGCTTTGATCTTCTGGACCACCAAGACACAGCTAACATGCCCTTGAGCAACACACTAGAATTCCCAAACTGACCAAAATTTTCGTCGACTCTCTCACCCGCGCTGGAATGCTGAAGCCATTAACAGCCTTTTTCTGCTGCTCTGCTTTGCTTGTCATTCAAATCAGCGCGTCGTCACACACTCTGTCTCACAGAGACTCTCACTCAGTTTTACTGAGAGTAAGTCCTCTTTCCACAAAGGAAAAAATATTTATATAAAATAATAGAGCAGGAATCATGCTACAGGCTTGTATGTGCGTATTCACACAAACACACACACACACACACACACACACGAGCCGAGCAAGTGGCCGAGGCCGAATCGAGCCGGGACCGAACACCAAAACAAAACTCACCCTACGACATGCTACCTAGACCCTACACCCTAGCCCTACAGACTCATTTACATCACATTACCTCTCTAATGACTCACAAGAAGGGTTTTTTTCTGCAAACCTGGGAAATGCAGTGTTAACCCAGAACTGTTGTACGTTTACTGCCCCATAGTGTGTGTACGCGTGCGTTCACTGCCCCATAGTGTGTGAATGTGTATGTGCCCTCTGGTGAATAAGTTGGTTCTCTGTTGATGTTTCTAAATTCCAACTTGTAAACCTCAAACTGAGACAACTTATTTTGTATTGTGAAAATTGTGTCAAATTCCCCACCCTCACCTCCAAGCATGGGTAATATAAACTTGTACACCACTGATTTAAGGGAGTAAACTGAATATAACAGCAACTATAAACATGATCTTTAAATCTGGTCCTAAAGGGCTAGTGTTTTCCACAGATGATTATCCTGCTGAACACACCTGGTTCAATTCACCTATTGTCAGGTTTAGAAGGTCTGTCTGAGCAGAAAAACCATCAAACTGTGCTGGACACCAGCCCTCCAGGATACCTGTTGACAAGGTGTAGTATCAGTTTCTGCACAGATACGTACAAGGTGTTGTGTCCAGTCACTGCAAGGTTAAATCCTGTCTCACTAAGCGGTGCTGGAGTTCCATGAACAGTCTTGGTTGGAGCAGGACCCACTACAGTGGGGTTAAAGAGTCTGAGGATGTCTACAACACAAAACAGTACGTTGTTTAATATTTTTAAATGACAATGTTGTGGTTGATGTTTTATACAATGTTACATGCTGAGCATGTCTCAAGCGTACTTACTTGCAAGTGTTATAACATCTTGGAAAGTTCCATAACCACCAATGCTACAATAAAATATTCCACAGTCACTTAAGCATCAGGTTCAAATGTGTAACTCTTAAAGATACAGTATTAATATATAGCAGCTTTAATCCAATGGAATTGTTGAGTTAATGTAAATGCAAAGACAAAGACAATTTAATGAATGTAAATAGCATGACATCTCATTACCTCCACGACACATGACGAAATTCAATGGGTATGCCAAGGACTGTGGTTGCATTGGCCCCGATGGCAGTCTATAATGTTGCAACATGTGTCAATAGCATGATTATGCTGTTCCTGTTGAAGCTGCCTATTTGTACGCTTATATCTGAAAACACTGTAGACTACAAATGTCTGCAAAAATCTGAATATTGTGAAAAAGTTCATGAGTTCATAATTTAATTTAAAAAGGTAATCTGTCATATATTTTATATAATTACAAGCAAAGTGACATATTTCAAGCCTTTTTTCTTGTAAAGTTGATTGTCTTTGAACAGTAATTTACTCAAAATTCAATATTCTAATACTTTGAGGGACTGGATTTCTGATTTGCATGAGTTATAAGCCAAACTGATCAAGAGTAATTTTTTTTTCCAAATATGTCACATAAATGTGTGTAAATAATACAAAAATAATACATATTTTTACCAATATGTCACAACTATGATTTCTGTATCAAAAGTAGGTTTGATGGTTAGTTTACTGTTACTGAAAAAATAAATCTAAGCAGAGAGAAATAAGAAGAGAGTAACTGATCACTCTGACTTACCGTCAGGGAATCTCCAAGAGCAGCAATGATTTTGATGTCTGCTGCCTTTACCATTTCAACTACAACACAGATACAGTGAGTAAGGCCCAGTGATCCCCATCAGCAGAGGCAGAATAATATAATGGCAGGACAACAACAACAACCTTTCCTCAAATGCAGAGTTTGTCATCATGGATTATGAATACTGGCCCACATATGGCTCCCAGAATAGCTTACCAGAGGTCGGTATGGAAGTGGAAGGATTCATGTCGGGACAGCGGAAAGGTGGATGTTTAAAACTGGCTGGCCTGGTTTTCTCAGGATACTCCTGAGATTTCAGAAATACAGTTGGATATTATTATATTATAGTGTATTAATACAATTAGAATACAGTAATACAGATGAAAACATGCACACATATTGGTTGTAGGTTATTTATTACAATTAAACACTGGGCAGACTTTTCAATTAGGAATCATAAAGATTTATAAGTAACGGCTACAGTGGTGACTGAAAGTTTGTGAACTGTTTAGAATTGTTCTATATTTCTGCATAAAAATGACATAAAACATCATCAGATGTTCACACAAGTCCTAAAAGTACAAACCGGATTCCAAAAAAGTTGGGACACTAAACAAATTGTGAATAAAAACTGAAT
>BRDA01014017.1:12685-31470 GCA_036984385.1 Crenuchus spilurus
ATATGTCACAACTATGATTTCTGTATCAAAAGTAGGTTTGATGGTTAGTTTACTGTTACTGAAAAAATAAATCTAAGCAGAGAGAAATAAGAAGAGAGTAACTGATCACTCTGACTTACCGTCAGGGAATCTCCAAGAGCAGCAATGATTTTGATGTCTGCTGCCTTTACCATTTCAACTACAACACAGATACAGTGAGTAAGGCCCAGTGATCCCCATCAGCAGAGGCAGAATAATATAATGGCAGGACAACAACAACAACCTTTCCTCAAATGCAGAGTTTGTCATCATGGATTATGAATACTGGCCCACATATGGCTCCCAGAATAGCTTACCAGAGGTCGGTATGGAAGTGGAAGGATTCATGTCGGGACAGCGGAAAGGTGGATGTTTAAAACTGGCTGGCCTGGTTTTCTCAGGATACTCCTGAGATTTCAGAAATACAGTTGGATATTATTATATTATAGTGTATTAATACAATTAGAATACAGTAATACACAGATGAAAACATGCACACATATTGGTTGTAGGTTATTTATTCCAATTAAACACTGGGCAGACTTTTCCGTTAGGAATCATAAAGATTTATAAGTAACGGCTACAGTGGTGCTTGAAAGTTTGTGAACTGTTTAGAATTGTCTATATTTCTGTATAAATATGACCTAAAACATCATCAGATGTTCACACAAGTCCTAAAAGTAAATAAAGAGAACCCAGTTAAACAAATGAGACACAAATATTATACTTGCTCATTTACTTATTGAGGGAAATGGTCCAATATGACATATTTGTGAGAGACAAAAGTCTGTGAACCTCTAGGATTAGCAGTTAATTTGAAGGTGAAATTAGAGTCAAGTGTTTTCAATCAATCAATGTGATGATAATCAGGTGTGAGTGGGCACCTGTTTTATTTAAAGAACAGTGATCTATCAAAGTCTGATCTTCACAACATGTTTGTGGAAGTGTATCATGAACAAAAGAGATTTCCAAGGACCTCAGAAAAAGAGTTGTTGATGCTCATCAGATTGGAAAAAGTCGCAAAACCATCTCTAAAGAGTTTGGACTCCACCAATCCACAGTCAAACAGATATTTGCAAACAAATGGAGGAAATTTAAGACCATTGTTACCTCCTCAGGAGTGGTCGACCAACAAAAATCACTCCAAGAGCAAGGCGTGTAATAGTCTACGAGGTCACAAAGGTCCCCAGGGTAACACATTGGCTAATGTTAATGTTCATGAGTCCACCATCAGGAGAACACTGAACAACAATGGTGTGCATGGCAGGGTTGCAAGGAGAAAGCCACTGCTCTCCAAAAAGAACATTGCTTCTCATCTGCAGTTTGCTAAAGATCACATGGACAAGCCAGAAGACTATTGAAGAATGTTTTGTGGACGGATGAGACCAAAATAAAACTTTTAGGTTTAAATGAAGCGTTATATTTGTAGAAAGTAAAATACTGCATTCCAGCATAAGAACCTTATCTCATCTGTGAAACATGGTGGTGGTAGTTTCATGGATTGAGGCTGTTTTGCTGCATCTGGGCCAGGACGGCTTGCAATCATTGATGGAACAATGAATTGTGAATGATATCAGAGAATTCTAAAGAACATGTCAGGACATCTGTCCATGAACTGAAGCTCAAGAGAAGGTGGGTCATGCAGCAAGACAACGACCCTAAACACACAAGTCGTTCTACCAAAGAACGTTTAAAGAAACATTGTTACAGTTATTGCTGTAAAGGGGGGTCACACCAGATACTGAAAGCAAAGGTTCACATACTTTTGTCTCTCACAAATATGTCATATTGGATCATTTTCCTCAATAAATAAATGAGCAAGTATAATATTAGTGTCTCATTTGTTTAACTGGGTTCTCTTTATCTACTTTTAGGACTTGTGTGAACAGCTGATGATGTTTTAGGTCATATTCATGCAGAAATATAGAACAATCAAAAGGGTTCACAAACCTTCAAGCACCCCTGTATATAATGATGATAAAAGTTACATAAGTGTAGGGTGAGTACTGGTGCTAAGGCCACAAAAGAGGTTAGAAAAAAAGCATAAAATGTGTTACTCGTATTTATTTCAATCACCCCAAAATGAAAACAATACTAAAGCAGAGTAGTGAGTTAGGCTTTACCAAATAAACAGTGCAAAATATAGCCAGACACATGACCCTACCTTTTTAAGGGCTTCCTCACTGTAATAGCTGAGACCTTCTTCAAACTCCCATCTCCAGTCATCATCCCCTTGAAATAAACAGCAAGCTGCCTGACAGATCCCACCACAACCCTCCATAAAGACCTCATCACAAAAGGCCATGACACAGGACCGAGCAACACAGGAAAACTAAACTGTAAACAGCCCCTTCAGATACCACATCAGTGTCCATTTTCACCATCCATTCAGCACTCACATCCCAGGCTGGTCTCTCGTCTTTTAGGGAACATACATGTGCAGTGGGAGCTATGTTGTGCGGCCTGTGTCCGCCCAGCTCTGGCCGCTTCCAGCACTTACCTTTGACAGGGCAGGAGGCTAGCAGGCAGGTTGCCACAGCGATCAAAAGCCACTCCATGGTGGAGCGTTTCCAAGCGGGCTCATACAATGGTTGTGCACGCTGGGGAGAGCGGGGCCATTATATCAGGGCCCCCTTATCTCGCCCACCCAAAACAGCTGAGTGACAAAGTTCAGGCCCACTGACATAAAGCACGCCACAGCCACACACTCAGCCACCACTGCGCCACGGGCCATTCACAACTTCGGACAGCTTTAACATAAACTGGGTGACATGGGGAATGGCAAAACACAAGCTCAGCTTAGTCATGTGACCTGAAATTCCATATCAATATTTTTCACAAGAAACCAGAAAACAAGCTGCACATTCACAAACTGAGCCCGAGTCTGTGTTTAAGAGATTATCCTGAAGCTAAAGATATAACGGTATACAAACAGGGCACTGATGAGGAGACCAGTAATCCTTTTATTAGTTTCTGTTGAATTGAAATATGGTAAAAATGTGACTTTTTTCCACCAGACTGTGTGCAGTTGTCCATGTTAAGTGTGACAAATGCTTCAAAAATCTTTGACGTGTTATGAAAAAGACCATTCAATCACAAGAACAATCATAACTCTGGCACATCAGCATGAACACCAAGATTCTGATTTCTTTATATCCTATACAGATGCTTCTTTACAAGTTCATACACCAAACATGTATTGCTATAAGTTAGACATGAATTTCACCTCCAGCACTTGCTACTAACTCACTGCACTAAAAAAAAAAAACCTATGCATCGTCAAATTTCCAAAATTGTAAAATTATGGTCAATTTGTTTTTAAATATTCTGGTTTCCCTGTGCCAATCCTAAAAAAAAATAAAATTAAAATTAAATACTTTTAACAGCAATCAACAGGTGATTTAAGAGCAAAAGGGATGCTTCAGTTACAAAAGTTCTCCATTTTTTTTTTCAAAATAAAGACGGATCTCACAGGACACTGAAACAGTCTGAAAAAGGCTGAAAGTGTTTACATTTGAATAGTTTTAGAACTTCAAAAAGAACAAAATGAACAATGCAGAACCTGTCCAACAGGTCCTATTATTCTCTAATGATAAAGGGACAGAAAGGCAGAAAGTGTCATAATATTTCACTGATGAGCATTTGAGACAACAGAATCTTCTGAAATCCTACATCTCCCCTGACGACCTTAAATAATTTGGGTCAGGGGCCCTACTTAGTATTTTTGCACCAGCTTCAGCCATCACTGCGTCTTATCAACTCCACTGTTGTGCTGACAAAATAAAGTTCAAAATAATTTATCATAAGTTAATTTTTAACATATAAATTTATCATTATAAAGCAGACAGTATTAAAAAAAATATTAAACCAAACATGTCTGCTAATAATCCACGCTGGATAGCAAAAACATGTAATACGAAAGCATGCTCATCAATATCCTTTCTGCATTTGACCATCGGTGTTCCAGTGTTTTTCTCATTTATTCATCTAAGGTGTGGATAGGGATACATCGGTATGAGCCAAACGGCTCTTAACAGAACCATCAAAACTGGTGCAGGTCACCTGGCAGCAGAACCAGTTCCATGGATTGTAGCACAGTGGCTCATAAGAGTACTTCACTTATGATCCCAAAGAGCGAGCACTAATTAGAACAAACAACTGACACTTCAGCTGGTGATACCCTGAGCCACACATTTTAGAAACAACAAAGTTAGTCCTTTGCTCTGCCCTCCATTTTAGCTTCCGTCATTTTTCAGTCTCCTAGCTGGGTAGCCACACACTCCACAGCTAACCCAGAAAGCATAATAAGAGTCCTGACAGATCTTCATTTGGGAACACTAGATAAGGCCTGTAGCTGAGTGGAGGCAGCTGCTCTTGTCATCCCGGAGCGCAGTACTACTGTCACAGGTCCCTAATGTCTGTTGGCTGCCCACCACTCAGCTGTAGACCACCATTTTACTCTTGGTCAGGCTCAGGGGCAGGTTGCTCCGGTTGGGCCTGAGGTCTTGGAGCTCCTGGAGGTGCTCTGGGTACGGCTTGATGCTGTCTCTGCCGATATGCAATAACAGTACCCAGGAGAAGAGCTATAACAGTCATGAGGTAGAGATCCCATTCTGGACCCAGCAACTGATCTAGATCCACCTGAGAAAGAAGCTCCTTCAGCTGTGAAGAACAGCAAACGGGAGACATGTCAGTGGTGTATCTGCTTCTAGTGTTACAATCACTTGTTATAATAGTATTTATTTAAAAAATTGATTGTCTCAATACTCTCAGAGAAGGTTAGTTTAAAAAAAAACAACAAGTAAAAGGAGAGAAAACAAATAATTATTGAGAAAAACAGCAGGGTTTATCAGGGTCTCTTACATTAAGCTCATGAATGTACTGCAGTGTGTATACGAGCCCCAGCTTGCACAAGGCCAGAAACACAGGAACCTGTGCATCAGGACTAGCCTCAGCTGCCATGTCGTAGAAACGCTTCGCCAGGTGTATGTCCTGCCAAAAGAAGCAGTCAGGAATAAGTGCACCAATAGCTGGGACCTTGTGCACATGCAGACAAACCAGAAGACTGATGACATGACCCATCAGGTTTAGGTATTTGAAACACTTTCATGTCGTTATAGTGCTGAACTGACAACTACATCTTTATAAGATGCCCATTTGTGCAAAGTCATAAAAATGTGGAATAATTATTTCGATACTAAGCAACCAAACCTGTACAGAATGATACTGTTTTATGCTTATAGCCCTTTTTTAATTAATGCAAGTCACATGCTAATATGCCCAAGTCATTTGTTATTAAAAGTTAGGCTGTAACAACAATCCAGTCATGCTGTTTTTAAAGACTACGTTTAAATGTGCAAATATTTTCAGCCAGGCGTACAAATGTGGAATCCAGAAAAAAATCAGAACACAGGTGACATTTGGGTATGGGTATCTGTGTACCTGTTTAATGCCAAGGCCTTTCTCATGCATGTAGCCCAAGTTGAACATTGCCTGTGCACTGTGCTGCTGCTCTGAGGCCAGTCTGTAGTGGATGACAGCAGTCTCATAGTCCACATCAGTGCCATAGCCATAGAAATGGTAATCACCCAGCTTAATTCTCGCCACGGTGTAACCTGCGTATAGCCAAAACACACAATTACTACACTGCTAAATGGTGACATGAAAAACACAAATAGAGAACTTTTATTCAGAAAACCTTTAGCCAAAATTAATACAGGTTAAACACTGTTGGAAAATCACGGAAAAAGTTTAAGTCACTATTTCTGAAGGAGCAAAAGAAAAAAAAGGAATAGTCTGCGCATGCTTAAATGAGAGCTGAGAAGTATCCAACCTTGGGCAGCTGCTCTAGTCCAGTGAAGGAGAGCACGAGGGTAGGTTTCATTTTCACTGAAAATCTGAGATTGTTCTGTAACACACATATATACAAAAACAACCATCAGGACTATAACCACACTGCCACTTTAGCAGGTTCAAGTTTAATACTAATAATATAAACCACATGACAATCGGATTCAGTGAATCCATGGTTAAAATACTTTAAAAACACAAACATTTAACTTATTTTCATAAGCTGTTTACTTCATACACAACACCCTGTTAACATAAAAGTCACCATGTTATGTTGGGACTATGATGCCCCCTGGTGGTACAATAGTCACTCACTCTGATCAAGTATGAAGGCCACGTTGCTCTGTGCAACCTCATACCCTTGTTCAGACAGTAGCAAATACTGCACCAGAGCAGAGTCCATGTCTCCTTCTTTAAAACTGCCATAGGCCCCCATCAGCCTCTCTGACCAACGACCTCGCTCACATACATTCTTAAAGAGCTAGAAACAAGCACATACAAATGTCAGTTCAACATCAAATAGAAAAACTATAGTCAAGGTTAATGAAGTGCTTAGTGTTCACCTCCACAGCAGTGTGGCAGGAGCGCATCACTCCTGTGCCAGTGGCATGCATCTGGGCTAGGTTATAGAAGGCCAGGATATGACCTGCCTGGGAGGCCAAGTTGAAGAACTTCAGAGCCTGCTTATAGTCACGCTTCACTCCAATACCATCTGAGAAACAGTCAGACAGGGCAAATGAATCATCAGGAAGGTTTATAAGTCTCTTGCTCATAGCAACTCCAACTGCTAAGTAATGAATCAGACTCCATCACATTTAAATCCACTGTCAGAATGCGGATTTACAGATCTCATAGTAACAATCAAGCAAAACAGATTTAAAAAAGCTTTAAAACGAAGACACTGACATTTACACATACACACAAACTCACTATAATACATGGTTCCCAGCTGTAGTTGCCCATCTACCCAGCCTTGCTCTGCAGCCTTCTGGAAGTACTTTAGTGCCAGATCATAGTTCTGTAATAACAGACATAAATATGCATTGTACACAGTCTCACAATATACACAGCAAAAAAGTATTAGGTCTATATGATTTGAGTGCAATGGGCTACTTACATAGCCTTGTTCTTTTAGCAATGAAAAATAGAGCTCTTCAAAATACAACGATCAAACAATACTAGCCGAGGACACTCACCACAGGAACACCCCTCCCGTAGAGGTAAGCCATACCAAGCCCACTCTGACCAACCGGATTACCCTACAATAATGGCACAATTTACAACAGATAATTAAATGCAAATACAGTATTAAGAATTTAAAAACAAAACAGAGCACGTGTGAGTCACTCTCTTGATACCCACTTGTTCTGAAGCCTTCTTGAAATAATGCAAGGCCGTCTCATTGTTCTGGGGCAAAAACTCACTACCTTCTGAGTACATCTGAAATACAGATTTAAAAGTACTGAGAACAGTTCGATACTACAAGACAAAGCAAAGCATAACCACAGTCAAGCACGTTTAGTTACCTTTCCAAGGAAAGCCATTGCATGAGTATTTCCTGCATTGGCAGCTTGATTAAAATATTCATAGGCTCTCTGGAAAAAATGACCACATGGAAATCTTATACTACAAATCAATCTCATACTGCAGCATATTTCATCAAAACAAACGGGAAGCTTTTTAAAAATAATTAGAAGGTAATACCTGATGATTCTGTTCTACTCCTCTGCCTCCATGTAAGTGCAACTGTCCCAAACCCACCTTGGAAAAAGAGAGGAACAGTAAAATGCAGCAATTATTCACTGTAACTTTCCTACTCAATACCTACAGACAACAGCGACGATACAATTCCAGAGAAAATACTAATCCTAGTATAAAGCTAAGGACGATGAGGATACATTAATAGATACTGTAAATTTACAGTGCCTACAACAGCAGACAGTTTTTTCCATCAAAACATCACCCAAATCTTCTCCCATCTTGCTCCAACTATAACCAGGCCTTAATTAAGGTCTTAAAGGCTAGATTTTGCATATTAAGCCATAGAGTGCCTCACTGTGAACTGTAATGAATAAAAACCTAATGTCAGCCATTTCAAACAGCAGCAGCAGCACTGGTAGTAGATACCGGTCCCTATTCATGAGTTATAATAAAATAAATATAAAATTATTCTAAAATAGTTCTTCATACTCTTGGCATTATGCAAAATGACAGATGCAGAAGTAAACTACATTAAACAGCCAGTGAGACTTTATTTAAGATCCTTATCACAAATAAGACCTTATATGTGATGCATTTTGACAGAAACAACAGGGATATTTAAGTGAAGATCTGGAGTGTTTCTTCACTAAAATTTGAAGTCAAAACATGTCCATGCTAATCAAACGCACTGGGGCAAGTGAGAAGGTGTGTAAATATGAATTCTTGGTGAACAAATACACATCTGTAAATGGACAGTGGAGACATTTAGCACCTGCGCTTGCACGTCTCCTTTCTCTGCAAGGAACTGGTAGTACTGTATCAAGTCTTCCTCCAGCATTCCACTGGGCGAACCAGGGTTCTCCAGCTCATCCAGCAATCGAATTCTTTGCACTGCACTGCCTCCCGTCAGGGAAACATCACTAGCCACTGCCAAAAAAAGGCCATTTTTAATTGACAACTTCAAAAACATCATACAGAGACACAGGTACAAGCAGATGGGAGTTTAAGTCTGATGTTCCTACCATGATTAGCTACCAGTCTGTAATGAGTGAGGGCAGACTCGCAGCTCTGAGGAACTCCAACACCTCCCCAATACCTGTAGCCCTGCAAATAGACAAGACGTATAGATATTAATAGTGTATATAGTATTAGAGATGGAAATGATCTATTTGCAAGTTGATCAAAAAGAATTAATTGTTTAGATCATCAAAGTCACTAATGGACAAAGTATGTTGACCCTTATGTTTAGTAATAAATGCAATCTCCTTTATTGTATTTTACAAATACTTTAAGTAAGCGAGAATCAGCTCTGCACAGTGGTTGGAGGCATTGTGGCATATTCTGTCTTGTATGTATGGTCAACTTAACAAGACACCCTAGCTTTTCAATAATATTTTTGTCAGGAGTTGGCCTATACGAAATACAGAATTTGATGCACTCTGCCGTGAAGTAAATCAACAGCACAGTCTGGTGGTCTGACGTATGTTGTAGAATTCCATTACACATATTTAAGCAATAGAACACGAGAGGGAGTGTGTTATCGTGAATAACATCACGGCTGTGATTTGGTCGTAGGCTCGAGCCGAAGGCGAGTGCCGTAGATCATCACAGCCGTGATGTTATTCGCGATAACACACAACCTCGAGTGTTCTATTGCTTTTATACAACAGTTTTTTTTACTAAATAAATGAAAAAAAAAAGAAATCAAAGAACCTCAAGAAATTCATAACGAATATGCTTTAATACGGCCTTCCGCCAAAAAGTAGTTCCACAAGTGTAACTGTAACAGTTCCCTGGCCTGTCTCAAAGGCTACAATACGGCATATAGTTTATACAGGCTAACACCACCAACGTTAACTTTACATCAAAATTGGGATTAAGCAAAGATTAAGCGGGAAAAAAATACAAAATTGAAGGCATGTGCTAAATATAAAAATACCTAAAAAAAAGGAAGATAATTATTAACTACAACAGCTGCTGATACTGTAAAGCTCCCCTTTTGTGGTGCGGATAGAGCTATAGAACTGCCTAAGTATTAAATTCAGCTCAGCTTTTTCAACTGTTACCAAATTGACCTTAAAGTCATTTTGTAAGAGCCAGTCCATGAAGCACTTTGTAGCCCACTTTGTTTGTTGAATTGTATTTTGCTCATTTCGAGCCAGTTCCAGCTCGTTCAGTTAATCTGCCGTCACTGTAGTCGACCTAATAGTTTTCGTGGTGTTCGTAGGTTCAGAATTTGATGCAGGTGTGGAGTCACACTCTTCTTCAGAGTCTGTCTAAACTGGTTGCAGGTCAAATGTTATGTTAAAGACATCCATTTGATTAAATTCTGCAGGTTGTATAAGCACAGATACGCGTCCGCGGAGTGATACAGCTTTAGTGTGAGAAGGCCGTGCTGTTATCACGTATATCAGCACGGTTAGAATACTTCTCAACCAGATTATGAGGTCGGAACTAACTGTTGTATAATGAATGTTATACATCTTAAGTCAATGGCTGCATCCTGTCCAGGCCATGTGGCAGCAAACTAACACCAAACTATTAAACTTCTTCCATCATGCCTCACAATGGGAAATATATATTTTCATACAGGCCTCCAACTCCAGTTTTGGATAGCTGCTGTATAGCACACATTTTGGTGATTTCCCTGTTCAAACATACCTACTAAATTTGTAATGAACTGCTGCTTTAATTCTCGTCTTAACAATATGGTAACTGTAAAGAAGGGAGGAATCTGATCTTAAAAATCAGTCCTTTCTACTCCAAGAAGCTTTGAATATGAGCACTCATCTGGCAGGAGGACATTACAGTAATGACCCTCTTCCAAGAGCTACTATACACACAGACACACTGTCCATCAATAACCTGGATTGTTTAAGAATTTGTCTTAACCAGGTAAGCTAATGTAATATGTATATTAATTAAATAACCAAAGGTGTCAAAAGTATTGACATTCATGACTCAGGTAGAAGTATAGATACTAGAGTTTAAAAAGACTTTTATAGAAGTTGAAGTATCAACTTAAGCTTTTTACTCAAGTAAAAGTACATAAGTTCTGGTTTCTAAACTACTTAAAGTATTAAAGTAAAAGTAATGTAAGGAAAACAAATGCCAACACTTTTCCAAAATTTAGGCTGTGCCACAGGGGCATATAGTGCACTACCCCACCCCCCGCCACCAAAACACATTTGTTCTAAAAGCCATAATGACTATAATGTTATATTAAAATGGTAATGTAATACCTGTTTCAGTTGTATATATGCCCCTTAAAAATGAAAACATTTGAGTCATTTCAAATATATTAGTGGAACATACATGTGTAGTACTGAGTTTACTGGAGAGTGACGACACACATGACGTGCAGGCGTGATGGATCGCTTACCAATAGGGCATCAGAATGGTATATGTTCATAATTATCATCCAACCACAATCAAATTAATTATTTCTGGATGGCGCAATTTATCTGGACAGGACGTTTTTTTAAATGATGACAAACCAAAATGTAATACATAGAAATAACGAGGCTGTTTTTAAAACGTAAGGAGTAGAAAGTACCGATAATTACATGAAAATGTAAGTAAGTAGAAATAAAAAGTCATCCAAAAATAATCACTCCAGTAAAGTATACATAACCAACATTTCTACTTAAGTATAGTAGAGAAGTATTTGTACTTTGTTACTATACACCTCTGTAAATAACTTACTATTTATAAAAGACAACTAAATATTTAAAAGCAGAAATTCAGATTACTGTTCACAAACCCTGCAGGGTAATAGTATGTACAGAATTTACCACATCAAATAAAGCTGAAATTGTTCCCTGCTATAGTCTCCAAATCACCGTACAAACATGAAAGTTTGGATAAATTATCTTAAGGTAACCATCGACCTTCATGCCATGAAGTGTAGAAGTTACATTTTCATACTCATCTAATCATAATGATGCATCCACAGTATTTTCTAGCAGACACTACCCAAGTACAATTTAAAAGATGTAAAAGTGGATAACTTTCTTACCAGAATCATGTGCGCAACCAGATTTCCCCCAAGAGCTCCAAAAGTGTAATACACTAGTGCCTGTATTTGGAAAGACACAATTTGTTAGCCAAATAATCAATCTGGTACTGCATGAAATATCTCAAGTAAAGTCAAGCAAAGTATTAAGGTATAAAAAAGTAGAAACACCAAATACCTTTGCTTGACTGGAGTTCACACCTAACCCTGCTGCATATAAGAAACCTAGTGCCTAACAGAAGACAAAATATAAAAGTTAAAAATAGCCTCTACATTCTATGGTTTTACTGATCAGGGCATAATTAAAACATATTTTAAAGTCTTAACTTTAGGTAAACACAACCTCAGATGAACAGCAGCACACAACCAATTCTATGGTGTCACAAGACACACTGTTTATGTGCTTGAGATCATTGTTCTGTTGTATGACCCAATTTTGACCAAGCTCACACATTTGATTCAAGAACGTTTTACTATGCAGAGGAGTTCATGAGTGTCTCAGTGGCTACAAAATGTCCATGTCCTATGGCTACAAAACCAAATCATCACCCGTTCAACAAAACATGCTTGCCAGTTGGTATGAGGTGTTTGTGCTGATACATGGTGTTTAGTTTTGGTCAAACGTGATGCTGTGTATTATGGCCAAACATCTCCACTTTGGCCTCACCTGTCCAAAAGACACTGCTCCAGAAGTCCTGTGAATTGCTCAAGTGCTACTCTGCAAACTTAAGCTGTGCTGCCATGTTGTTTTTAGAAAAAAGAAAAAAAAAGTGTTGCTTTCTTCTGGCAACACTTTTAAACAAGCCAGACATATTCAGATTTTTTCTCAATGTACGGTCATGAACTATTCTCTGAGCCTTCATCTCTATTCCCAGATTGATGGGCATCAACAACTGCTTCTCTAAGAACATTGCTGTTTTTCTTCCTTGGTATTGAGTTTAAACATGTGTGAATGGTACAAACCAGCAAACTACCAAAACGTCTGCATTTATAGAGGTGGTCACACCTAAAATACATCTTAAATAAGGGCATTTGATTAGTGATACTTACCTTCTCAATTCATGTGGAAGCAGTAAGGGTGTACTTAAATTTTCCTCACACTGCTTCTGCATTTTGGCCTACATTTTGTTAAATATATGACACCGCATAATCAGTCATGTGTTATTGTTCTTCTGAGGTTGTATTTACCTAATTATAAGACCAGATTTTTTTTTAATTACCTCCTGATATTTAAAACCACAGAATTAAAAACATTCACAACTTTGAAAGAGTTTAACATATGGATATTTATTATTTTCATACTGCATATTTTAAAACTGTGCTATAACAAAGCAGTCAGCATCAGAGGACACACACTACACATGTGAAATTTTAAGCTTCCCAGATGACTGATGAGCGATTTCAATGACCCATTTTTCTACATGGTTTAGTCTCTAAGAACAGTCAGTAATTGCAGATAAGTTAGTTACCGTCTGTGCTTTTGGTGATCCTTCAAGTGCCAGCTTCTCAAAAAGTTCCTTAGCTTGTGGAACGTTCTGCGGCAAGTAATCACCAAACAGCATTGCATATGCCACCTTTTCCATTGCCTTGGTGTGACCCCTGCCAGCAACTTTCAACAGTTTCTCATATAACCTAAATGACAGTGACAATGGTTTAAGATTTCTGGTGGAGGACCAGCAGTAACACTTCAAATAAATGAGGAGGCACCGACTTCTGCTGCTTCTGCTGTATTCATATACTGGCAAACATTCATTTAGTCATAGAAATCCAAATAAATGAAAGTTTTCAAATAAGCTGTTCTTGAAGTTCAATAAATGTGTCGATGTGTACACGTTTGCAATGATAAGGAAAACAGTAACTGCACATGGTCCCATAAATTGGTTTCATACAGTATTCATTGGACACACATTTAGCATTCTCCAAACAAAAACACATCAATGTTTAGGGAAAAAAGGATTGAAGAGACAAAAAATAAACTTCCTGTTCCCTCCACCTCCCTCACTTCTGCACTCCAAAGATCCTCCACACAGAACAAGCTGCAACTTATGCTTGCAAAGCTCCTGAAGCTGCTCAAGATATTTAGCTTGACCGAGTGAGAACATATGCAGTCCGAGTGTGTGCCCAAGAAATGACCAACATGCTACCAGACACTCCTTCTGGCAAAACTTAGCTCTGATTTGGTCACTGTGGATTTTGCAAATGACATTAGGAGCACTAGGTAAAGCAAAATGTGCCTTTAATAATTCATATTACTCATATACTACTGACAGGAGATACAAACAGTTGTAGTAAATATTTAAAAGTTATTTTAATATGGGTTACCTTCTGCAACTTTAACCACAATCAGCCTTGATTGTAATGTGTTCAGTTTCATGACCACATCAATACAAACTTATCAGGCCAATATTTCTTTAAATAGTTTGCTTATTAATTATCTGTGCAGTGAGACAGTTTAGAGAACACTTACTCCTTTTTCTGACTCTTTCTGCTGGTGCTGTTGATCAGCTTGAGAGTGGCCTGGTACTGTTCCTCTGCCTCCTCTGCTTGCCTTCTCTGCTCTGCCTGCTCTTCCGCTGCCAAAGACACATTGAACTACACTTACTCACACATCACCGGGTATATAAATAATGTGAATGTGGTTTGCTTCTTTAGGCACATATTAAAATCTTAGAATGTGTTCTTTAACTTGGTAATCGTTTGAGTACAAATTTAAAACTGTGGAGTCAGCGGCAGCTACACACACACACCTTTGTCCCAAACACATGGATGGCCCAATTATGGCCTTAAGTTTACATCAAACAAACAGCATTCAGTATCGACACATTTTTTGTATTAATAATAAACCTAATATAGTATAATATTTCTAACTATAATTTAATCCATGTGTTTGTGTTATTTAAATATAAATAAACTCACTTTCACAGAAGCCCCATTTTTTATCATGTTCATAGTCGTAGGTGGTTGCACACCACAGTCTCCCATCCCCTCTTCCTTCAGTGGTGCAGTCCAAATACTCTTTACCCAAGAAGAGGAAGGGAAAGAGGCAGGACTCCCCAGAGGCTGTGCCACCTATCACCACAGGAACTATACCAGCAGGCAGAAACCAATGAGGGAAAGACACATTACTCCAAAACATTCACAGGAAACCAAACAAACACATAGACATGCATGAGTGAGTCCCCTTCTCAAAAGTGACAGGAAATATGCAAGGAGATTCGAAAACAGAGAAACAAAACCTTGAACACATACAGACACAGAGGGCTGCACAGCAGCTTTAAAGCTTTGGGAGAAACTATGAAATTAAGTTCTTCCTCATACAATCAAGAGCTATAAAGCAAGACTGTCCAAATCTGTCTCCAAAAGATTGAGTAACTGCAAATATATATATATATATATATATATATATATCATATTTTTTTATTATTATATACGAAAAGATCTTTCAAATACTCACCCTCCTTAGTCTTTGCATCTATTGGAGGGGGCTGGTTGGGTAGGTCCTCCTTTTCAATGCCCTCAGCTTCAATCTCTTCTTCCCCGTCTATCAAACCCTCCTCAATCTGTGGTTGACCTGCTGTTGAAGGGGTTTCCCTGGGTGAAACAGAATGCCCTGCCACCACTCTGGAACCCACAGGAACCTCATCCTCCTCTGCATTCTTCTCATGAAAATACTGGAGAAAAAGAGCATGCTGTCATACAGATGAACAAATACAACACAACTACATGACTTCCGTAACCGATTAATCATAAACTCTTAGTAAAAGTGAACAGGTATATTTTGGTGTGCATTTAATGTGCTGGCACACTTAACATGCGTCAGCACACTTAAAAATATGATGTGTTAATGTGTTTACCTGAGAGGGACCACCATCTGGCACATCATTGTTTTCTGGGTTCAGATCTGCAATGAAAATTTCATATTTAACTGTATCAAAAAGAAAAGTTATTTATGACTTATGTTGTGTCCTGAATTTTCATGTTAGCCAAGTTGATACAGTAGATGCTTAGGGTAATGAAGAATACAAGCATGACTAATGCCAACAAACAAGTCAGTTTGCTGCTTGAATCTGCCATGGTTTATTTTCTGTGGCTAGCAGCAGCACTGGGTTTTAAAAAGAAGGCTAGTGTTAGCTAGCCAACCATATCAGAATCTGAATAAATGTCACTCTGTCAATTTATTCATAAAGTACATTTAAACACAACAAACATTTGTACATACACAAACCATTCATATGCGCACTTAATGTCTCTCTCTGTCTCTCACACACACACTCAGAGAGAGAGACAGAGAGAGAGAATAATATTGCTGCAACTGAGTGAAATCTTTGCAATCTACAAAGGGTACAGTACATAAAAGCATAAATATGTTAAAATCTGAAAATATCTGGGTACAGAACAGAGTCAGTTAATCATTATTAAGCTAATGTGTGGGGAAAGAAGCTTACTTACCAGCTGTCACTTTCAGTGTGACACCTACCACTATAGTTATTAATATCCACGTCTTTTCTGGAGTACGCATCTTGCCTTTAAATCTCACAAAAACCAGCATGTACACGACTGCGCCAACGATTAAGAAACTGTCTGATTAATTTAGCTAGCACATCAACTTAAGTACCTGATGTTAGCTATACAAAAAGAAAACGGTAACCAGCGTCTGTCTCTGCATAACATGTACACAAAAGAGCTAAACAATGTCTATCAAACACAACAACGGCGAGGAATCCATTCAGACAACCTCCAGAAAGCAATAACAGAAAAGAAAGCTACCGCTAGCTAGCAGGCTAACTAGCTACTGCAGTATGAATGTATGTGAGCTGGTTAGCAACACATTAGCAAGCTTGCTAACAAAACATTACAGCTAACGTAACGCATAGCGTTAGTTTGTTGGCTCAGACAGGCAGGTTTCAGAGCTTTTATGACTGACTGGGTTATATATAGTGTTCAAACCTAATTTGAATGCGGACAGTGCACAAAAATGCTGCCAGTCATGTCCACAAAACCGTAATCTAACTTCTTTAAACTCGGAAACTGATAGTAGCCGCTCGTTTATGTGGAGAAGCGATATGAACGAATCGATCATTTGAACCGGTTCGCGTCAATGAGTCAACCGAAATGACTCATATGTCCAGCTTAAAATAATTTCAAGCCAACAATAACACAAAACACCATATTATGTAATATCACTGTATTATATTTGAAAGTCACATACAGTCAAACATACAACATAATATCATTATTTTAATTTTATTCAAAAACGCAAACTCCTTTATTTTATATTTTTACATGTAAACAGCCTTTTTGTTTTTATGTTGGTCATTGCTTATAGATCATGAGCTGACTGGACATTCAAGCACAGTAATATGCAGGAAATCATCTTGTAGTAGTTTAGGCACTTTGGCCAGGTGCCAAGTCCTGCAGGAAAAAGAATTGTCCATAAAGCTTGACAGCAGATTGAAGCATGAAATGCTCTAAAATCTCCTGGTACATGGTTGCGTGTGATTTGATAAAACACAGTAGGGCAACATCAGCAGATGATACTGCACCACAAACCATCACAGGCTGCAGAAACTTCACACTGGACTTCAGACACATTGGATTATGTGTCTGCACTCTTCCTCCAAACTCTAGGACCTTGATTTCCAAATGAAAGGCAAAAGTGACTTTCATCTGAAAAGAGGACTTTGGACCACTGAGTAACAGTCCAGTTTTTCTCCTTCTGACATTGTCTCAGGTTCAGGAGTTGCATGATATTAGAATGAGATATACATTGTATTTATACTGTTTTAATAGTAAACTAATATTGTTAATACTTAGTACTAGTAAATACTAGTACAACTCTATTTTTTTCACGTTTGTACTTTCCCACTATTGTAAGTCACTTTGGATAAAAGCGTCCACTAAATGCAATGTAATGTAATGTAATGTAAGGTAAGATAATCATTTATTAGTCTCAGAGTGGGGAAACTTTAAATAGTAATAAAATATGTTAATAATTTGCATGAGCTGTACTGTACATCATACTGACCAACATTAAAACATCAACAAAAAGCTTGAAATTTGTCATTTTACATGTAATTATTATAAAATAGGGTTTTTTAATCAAATTATGAACACCATGATTTTTTTTACATTTATGTTTTATTCTGATTATTTTAATTAGTTTATATTTTAGAGTAAATGACTTATTGTTCTCTGATCAGTATGAGTGAGATATAGAAATGAGAGTAGACACGAGTCGTTTAACCATAACGATACGGATAGTGAAAGTGAATCGGCTCTGTGAAATGAATTACTACTACCGTGGAGGTTCTCGAGTTTCATCAGAGCTTGTGGACGCTGATCCTCGACGTCATCCTGGATTAACCAATCCGCGAATGGCACCGACAGGCAACAACGAATAGCAGAGCTCCACGAGACTTGTGGACCAATCACATGCGCACACACATCCGCTTCGTGGGGCTGAACTAGGCAAGCGGAGCAGCTGCGTACACGACAGCCTTCAGAACAGCTGACACTTCTCCAATTCTGATAAAGCAAGATACGTCAAAAATACCAGCTCTAATTATATTTCAGAATGCAGTGTATGGAAGGAATTTTAATGCAAATAATCACATAAGTATGTTAAATTATAATATAAAAGTATGCATTTAGTTGTTAAAGTTATTCATGTCCAGCCATTTTTTTGTTGTAAAATACATTAATTCTTGCCACAACAACGAATATGTGACCCCACCAGGGAAAACCAGGTCAAAGTCATTCTTTTTTTCCCAAATTTTGTTTTTTTCAAAACAACTTTTTTGTGAATTTAAGTTTTGTTTTTGATCAAAATATGTACTACCATAGATATCTGAGACTGTTATCTTTCATTTACAGCAATAACAGAGTGGCTAAGTCGCTAATGTGAGTGACACGATATTGACACAATATCTCAATAAGTTGCCCAGTGACTTTGGCCTGGTTTTCCCTGGCGGGGTGACAAATATCAAATTATAAGTCACAAAGCAAGATTAGCCACATAGATGAACCACAGCATTGCAGATTGTCCAATAGGAATGTCCTTCTGCTCTTTTCCCATTGGACATGTTTGACTTTGAGCTTAAGTTAATTACAAACTGGATTCCAAAAAAGTTGGGACACTAAACAAATTGTGACTAAAAACTGAATGCAATGATGTGGAGGTGCCAACATCTAATATTTTATT
>BRDA01014018.1:0-24065 GCA_036984385.1 Crenuchus spilurus
TGTGTGTGTGGACATTGCTGGGATGCTGATCATTAATGTGTGGGCCGTCATCTTGGCCCAGATCACCAGCTCTGGGCTTTTGACCCAAAGAGTGAATATACACAGTCAGTGTTGATCCAGTCTGACTGATGGAGCAGAAGGATGTGATCTGTGGTTGAATCAGAGCTGTAGGTGCAGTCATGTTGCACATCATCTCTATAAGACCTTTAGAGGAGAAGACTGGATTTGTCGATGTAAAAAGATTCAGAGGTGTTATCAGTTTAGTCACACTGGAAATAAAGAGTGTGAAGGGCAGCTGACACTGAAAATAACTACACTGTTTTGATCTGATCTGGTCTGTCAGGATCCTTTTGCTGACGCCGGCTAATCAATACTGTATACATCTTACTCTTATTTTATAAACAGGCATCTGTTATCCTCAAGACCAGCACTCCACCTGCTGAACACATAGTGTTACTACAGTACACTGGGTTACAACTACAGGTTTTCAGGATTCAGGTCTGGAGAAAGTGCAGGACACTCTATCTGAGGTACCTCAGTCTCCAGCAGCTGTTCACTAATGATGTGACCTCGATGAGCTGGAGCATCGTCATCCATGAAGATGAAATGAGGCCTGTGTTGTTCATGCAGAGGCACAGTGACTGGATTAATGATGTTATTAGAGTAGTCTGGGCTTGTCACTGTACCATTCACACAGTGTAGAGCAGCTCTGTATTGACTAGACACACTAACACCAGCACCAAAGGCCCGTCTGGTGACAACAGTGACTGGTGCACAGCGTCTCCTTCACGTCTCCATCATTTCTGCTCAGCGTGAATCAACTTACGTCAGTGAACAGCACTGAGGCCCACTGGTCCCTCATCCAGTGTAAATACTCCCTGACCCATTCAAGACAATGTGTCTGGTGATGTGGTCAGGTACTCTTGCAGGTCATCTAGCACACAGACCACGCTGATGTAAACGGTTTTGAATGGTCTGACGTGACACTCGGTGCCTCTCACCTCCCTTAAATGTGTCTGGAGTTGTGTGGCATCATCATCTGGTTCTGCAGGACACTGTTCACAGTGAAGCGGGCATTAGTGTGGGATGTGACTATAGGACGTCCACTTCTGTGTCTTTCTGCAACTCTTCCAGTCTCTCTGTGTCTCTGTTACAACCTGCTGATGACACTCTGTGACACTCTAAGCTCAGTGCTCACTTCTGTCTGAGAACATCCTGTTTGAAGCCTCACAGTGGTGAGGTCCTGATGATCAGGTGTGAGGTGTGGTCTCAGTGTGATGATGTCAGAATGATGATGAGGAGGAGTTTAAATACTAATTCTGACTGAAGCAGGATGTTTATTGGTGGATTCGTGGATCAAACAGCTGTTGAGAGTTTTAATGTTAAGCTCTTTGTTAAGAGAACAAAAAGCAGAAAGTACTGAAACACTGAACAGCTGTACATGTGCAGTCAAAAGTTTAGAGACGGTCACATTAATTTCACCTGCATTTTAGGTTCATTCTGAAATTTCACCTGAAAGCCTTTTTCTGAGTAGTATATGTGTGTGTGTGTGTGATGGTACACTTATTCCAAATTATTTTAATAATTTAAGATGAATAATTTTGTACACACACTTCCTCCCACTTATTTTAGGCCACATACAGCATTCTGACACACTATCCGTCCAAGTAAAAAAAAGTTTCATATTTAATGTGAAATGACAGATATTACACTATGAAAAATATTTAACAATAAGTATCAGATCCGTTTCTTATTATGTTGTAGCACAGGACACGTGATGCAGTTCTGTAAAAGTGATGTCACACTGTATGTACATTTGGGAGTTGCTGATTACAGGTTGATGGAAATGATGAGTTTTATAAGAATGATGTTTTATGTCAGCTTAACTTTCAAAAAGAAAACAAATCAAAAGCAGTAAACTGAGCTCCTCACCTGCCTTAACCGTGTAACGGCTACAGCGCAGCAGTACTGAGCACATTTCTTTATAAAAAAGCTTTATTGAATATTTACAGATACAAAGAAAGGGTTTCTACAAAACAGGGGAGAACACACGTCCACACAGCAGCAGGTCACTCACACATACTCCCCACAATCAGATATAATGACCTTTTGTTTGGGTTTTCCATCTTTAGTTCCCTGAGCCTGTGGAGAAAATAAACAGCTCATTCAGACAGCAATTACATTACAACAGCAAAGCCCTGAGAACACACTCCACATCTCTCTCTCTCTCACACACACACACACACACACACACACACACAGGGCGAGTCAAAAATGATCTGCACTCTTGTAGAATGGACTTGAATCAGTTTTCAGAAGACAAACACGACTTTTACACATCTGCTTTTTAACACATTGTCCATCTATTAGCACACTTTCTTACTCCCTCATTAAAACTGAACTGTGAGCCACCAACGCACCTCTGCGTTCACCTCTTCATCACACGCGAGTCTCCGTCCTCTTATGGCATCTTTCAGGAGACCAAACAGGTGAGAGATCAGGACTATATGGAGCTTAAATGACCCAAAACCCAGTTTTTAGAGTGTCAGCAGTACAGGCAGCAGTGTGCAGAAGTGCACCGTGTTTACTTTAAATTTTAGGCTTCAGGGAGCTGAAAAACTTAAGAAAATAACACTTTCTGTTCTAGTTTAAGACAGAACAGTGACCAGAAGTTTAATATAAGTAAGTACAGATCATCTTTGACTTCATACATAAATGGCCCTCCAGCACTGGAGTTTGACACCCTGCAATAACCTCTTGTAATTCAACAGAAGCACACAGTGGAAGTGCACACTACTAAATGACACTTCAAATAGATCACCTTGCTTACAAAACTGTGGTTTAAGACATAAAAAGCCAGTTTCTCTCATTAAAGACTAAATCTTATACTTTATTCTGGAGCCTGGAGTAACAGACAGGACTGGAAATGTGTTTCAGGGTTTTTTTAGCTTTTGAAAAGGTGAGAAAAGTCAGCCACACCCACCTCCATGGCCCGCACTACATCCATGCCCTCCATCAGTTCTCCAAACACAACATGCTTGCCATCCAGCCAGTCAGTTTTATCACAAGTGATGAAAAACTGTGAGCCATTAGTGTTCGCTCCAGAATTAGCCATCGACAGCAGACCTGCAGACGACAGAGACGTCCTGACATCATTACAAGCTCAACAAGTAAAACAAACAGGTCACATGGTTTTCAGATAGTTCAAACATCTCATTTACAGTTTATTACATCCACACACACACCAGACATCCACAGTCTGCCGTTTAGGTTAAAGGAGCAAACGTAAAAAGTAGAACATGTGCAGCATTCAACACTGAACACTATCAAACTAACCTCTGACCTTCACACCAGATAACTTAAGCCCAGCGCAGAGGATTCTCCAGTAATAATGTCCAGCTGCTCTTTTCTTTAGACAGACTTCACTTCAGGCTAAACTGAGAAATCCTGCCTTAAACAGCAGCCCCAGGAGGGAGGCTGGTTCATTTGATGGATGGATGGTTTATTCATTTAGCTTTCCATTCATCCATTCAACCATTCACCTACCCACTCCTTAGTTCATCCATTCACTCCTCCATCTATCCATCTGTTCATCCATCCATCTACCCATTCACCAGTTCATCCATCTACCCATTCACCAGTTCATCCATCTACCCATTCACTCCTTCCTTCATCCATTCACTCATCCATCAATCTACCCATTCACCAGTTCATCCATCTACCCATTCTCTCCTTAGTTCATCCATTCACTCCTCCATCTATCCATCTGTTCATCCATCCATCTACCCATTCACTCCTTAGTTCATCCATCTACCCATTCACTCCTTAGTTCATCCATCTACCCATTCACTCCTTAGTTCATCCATCTACCCATTCACTCCTTAGTTCATCCATTCACTCCTCCATCTATCCATCTGCTCATTCTTTCCTTCCTTCATCCATTCACTCATCCATTCATCCATCAATCAATCTACCCGTTCACCGGTTCACCCATCTACCCGTTCACCGGTTCACCCATCTACCCGTTCACCGGTTCACCCATCTACCCGTTCACCGGTTCACCACTCTACCCGTTCACCGGTTCACCACTCTACCCGTTCACCGGTTCACCACTCTACCCGTTCACCGGTTCACCACTCTACCCGTTCATCAGTTCACCACTCTACCCGTTCATCAGTTCACCACTCTACCCGTTCATCAGTTCATCCATCTACCCGTTCATCAGTTCATCCATCTACCCGTTCATCAGTTCATCCATCTACCCGTTCATCAGTTCATCCATCTACTCGTTCATCAGTTCATCCATTCACTCATTCATCTATTCATTCCTTCATCCATCCAATACATTCACATATACATTCAAACACTCATACATCCAATCATTCATTCATCCATCTATTCATTCATGTATCCAGCTATAAAGTCCTTCATCCATCTATTTACCCATTAATTCATTCATCCATTCACCTGTCCATTCCTTCATTCATTCAACCATTCTTCTACTGATTCATTCATCCATCCATTAATTCATTAACTCATCTGTTAATTCACTGATGTAATCAGCAGTGTGGTGCAGATTATTGTGTGTTCCTGTTGTCAGCACAATGTCTGAATCTCCTACAACACCGTCAGGCATCACACAACACCGTCACAACTTTCTAAAGTAGTTACATTATGACACTGTGGGCACTAAAACAGCATCACAGTGTACATGTGTCTGCAGGATGAGCTGGCAGGTCCTCACCTGGGCTGGTGTGTTTAAGGACAAAGTTCTCGTCGTCAAATTTGCGGCCGTAGATGGACTTGCCGCCGGTCCCGTTGTGGTTGGTGAAGTCTCCTCCCTGACACATGAACTGGGGAATGACTCTGTGGAAGCTGCTGCCTTTAAAGCCAAAACCCTTCTCATGTGTGCACAGACAGCGGAAGTTCTCTACAGTCCAAAAACAGAGACTAATCAGAACCAAGAAGAACCGGACACTGAGCTTACATCCTCATCACTGCTGTTACCTGCACACACACTGTATAAACTGGCTGTGGAGGCTGGGTACAGAAGTTAAATACGGGATCTTTGTGTGTTTTACACTTTGTACAGTCGAACACATGAACCTGCATTTCTGTAGAAACACTAATAATCGACAGTATAAAGTACAGTAATCTGCAGAAACAGCCTCCAGGTGAGTGAAGACCTGCTGGGACAAGATATATTCTTACCAGTAATTACTAAACACATTTTATAATTCTCATTTTTATAAGATACTCTGTGTGTCCAAATGTTTGTGGACACCCCTTCTAATACATTCAGCTACTTTAAGTTGCACTCACTGCTGACACAGATGTACAAGCACACACACAGCTTGTCTGATCCCTGTAGGGAAGTACTGCCAATAGAACAGGACTAAAATTCAACCTACTGGCACCAGGTCTAATGTTGGGTGTGAACTAGAGCGGTATAAACCCCCACATTGAGCTGTGGGGCAGCAGAACTCTGTTCTATGCTCCATTCAACTGGATGAGCTAGGGCTGAGGTGGTGGTAGTGATTCACATCCTGACGTCACCAACATGTTTTTAGAAGAACAGAATTTTTTATTTTTTTAGAAGAATCAGTGAACGAGCAGGTGTCCCAATACTTTAAAACATTAAGTTGGTCAGGTAGCAGCTGTGTCCAGCTAACTGTCCTGTTGGTTTGTGCTGTTAGGAGTGAAGGGCTACACATTTTCTTCATCTACATCGCCACCTAGTGTACAGAAGTAGCAATAACACTGAACACAGGCACAGAAGAGATTCTATGTTGTAGAACAGATTTGGTAACGATTCTCAGCTAATCTATAAGCACAAACAAAGCAGGAAGAGGTGTGGCTAATTTCCCATGATCTGTGTGTGTTCTGACCTGCAGTCATGGGCACCACGTCCGCTCGGAGCAGGAAGCGCAGCCTGCCTGCTGGTTTGTTTCCGATTTTGATGTCCATGTAAACCTGAGGGTTTGACCTGCCCTTCTTAGCTGGAGGCTCACCCTGAACACACACACACACACGTTAATGTGTGTAATGCACAGCTGTGATTCATGTGTTTTGTTATTGTTTTATTTAAAAGAAATGTACACAAAACACTTTTTTTCACCTCCTGTGTTCCTGTATTGGTCTCTTGTCCGGCTGACTCCGCCTCCTCCGCCTCTTCTGCGGTCTTCCCTGAGAACTTCTTTAGCCAATCATCATCAGACCATACTGAGCACATACAGACAGTATACAATTCATATTCAGTATATATAGCACACGCACACACACACACACACACACACACGTATGAAAACCATGGACAGGAGTAATAACTCGTTGTTCACATGATCAGCATGTTTTTGTATATTAGGAAATGTACAACAGCCACTTAACGCACTACAAGGAAGCTATCTCTGCTGCAAAATCTGTTTACTACCGGACATTATTTATGGCTTCTGAGGGCAACACCCGCGTTCTTTTCTCTACTGTAAACGATGTTGCAATCACCGGTCTCGTCATCTACTCAAATGTACTCTGTTGAACTGTGATATGTTTCTGTCATTTTTTCAAAAAATCCAAAATATCCATCAACAGTTAACTTCTTCCTGCACTGTTAATGCTATCTCTCAGTGTACTCCTGATCTATTGCTATGCTCTTCTTTATCCTCTTATACTCCCTACAACTACTGAAATAGCTCATCTTATTAAGAAAGCTAAGTCTACAACCTGTATTCTTGACCCCCTTCAAACAAATCTTGTCAAAGGTTGTGCTTCCTCTCTATGTGCACCTATTACTGCTATCATTCGGTTGTCTCTTTCTACTGGTTTTGTCCCTGCCTCTCTTAACCTGGCTATGATTACACCCATACTTAAAAAACCTGGTTTGGATCTGACTGATTTTAATAACTTTCAGCCAATCTCAAGTCTACCATTTATTTCAAAAATTTTAGAGAACACTGTCTTCACTCAGATTCATGCCTACCTTAACAACAATAACTTATATGAGACTTTTCAATCGGGCTTTCGTCCTCTCCACAGTACAGAAACCGCTCTCCTTAAAGTAACTAACGATCTTCTAGTGGCAGCTGATTCCGGTCTGCTTACCATTCTCATCCTCATAGATCTCAAGGCTGCGTTTGACACTATTTCCCACTTAATACTAATTGATCGTCTAAAATCAATTGGGCTCACCGACATTGTGCTTCAGTGGTTCTCCTCCTACATTAATGATCGTTCCCAGTTCGTTCACCTCAAGAATTGCGAGTCCTTCTGATCCAAAGTCATTTGTGGCATTCCGCAGGGCTCTGTTCTGGGACCCCTCCTATTTATAATTTATCTCCTCCCACTTGGCCAAATATTTAGGAAATTTAACATACAATTTCACTGTTACGCTGACGACACTCAGCTCTACCTCTCCACCAAACCCAATGATATTCTCCCACCCTCCTCTCTTTCAGACTGTCTAGACCAAATAAAAAAATGGTTCTCTGAAAACTTCCTACAACTAAACACCAATAAAACCGAAATTCTCCTTGTAGGAACTAAGACCATCCTCGCAAAAACTCAGTCTTTCACTGTCAATTTTGATAATTCTGCCGTTTCACCATCCTCCCAGGTTACAAGTCTGGGAGTTGTTCTTGATCGCCATCTTTCTTTTAAAACACACATTTCCAATATTACACGCTCTGCCTACTTCCACCTTAGAAACATTAATCGGATGCGTCCATTCCTCAGCCAATCCAGCACAGCTATTGTGGTCCATGCATTAGTAACATCCAGACTAGATTACTGTAATTCTATTCTTTTCGGCTTACCACAAAAATTTTTACATAGACTCCAGTTAGTTCAAAATTCCGCAGCTAGGATCATCTCCAGGTCTCCAGCAACTGGACACATCACCCATGTCCTTAAAGAGTTCCATTGGCTCCCTGTTAACTACCGGCTCCAGTATAAAATCATACTAACAACATTCAAGGCTTTGCATGGACTTGCTCCCTCATATATTTCCGATCTCCTCAAAACATAGTCCTGCTCGCACCCTCCGATCCTCGTCAGCCGGCCAGCTCACTATACCCCTGGTCCGCTTGTCCACTGTGGGAGCTAGAGCACTTAGTCACTCTGCCCAGTCTCTTTGGAATACCCTTCCTACCCAAATCCACAATACCGACTGTTTAACCACCTTCAAATCCCGGCTTAAAACCCACCTGTTCACACTTGCATATTCCTGATTCTTCATCTTCATATCCCTCTGTCTGTTTAGTATTCTGTCTGGATGAATGTATTTGATTGTATGTAGATCTGTTTGTCTGGTTATATTTTATACTGTCTTTTTAAACTGTTGTAGTGTTGTAATCCTTGAGTGCTTTGAAAGGTGCCACTACTAAATAAAATGTATTATTATTATTTATTTCTGTAACTGAGCTGAATACTGTCTACTAGTGCAAAAATTCAAAATGTTCAAAAATTACAATATGGTGAAGAAAATTCTACCAGCAGTGGTAAAAATCTCAATCGACAAAAACTTTCTCCTCAGACTTGTGACTCTTGCTGACACTCTGCTCTACATGTTGATGCTCTGCAGGTCTCTGTGGAGTTCTTCCATAAATTATTTGTGAAGGACCTGTGCTAACTTCTAGAAGTCATTCTTGTCTGGAACTGAAGAAATTTTCATTCACAAGCTGTGAAACCCACTCGTGCTTCCTCTCCATCAGTTTCATCTTTCAGTCACAGTTCTGAAGAAAATGTGCTGTAGACTGTGATTGTTATCACTGCTGGTAGACCTGTATGACTGTACACTTCAGTACACCTGCAAATTCAGCTACTTCCTTCACACTCTGACCTTTAACACCAAATACAATCACTCCTTTATCATTAACATCAACATTTACACACACCGAGTGAAACATTCCACCATCTCTTCTCAAACTACGACTCCTGTCACTCATCCTGCAGGTATTTACACCCTGATCATCCTCATCCAGCACCATATACATCTACATCTATATACAGTTTGATTATTATTTGTTGTATTTCTGTAATTCAGCTGAATACCTCAGCTACATAAAACCTATTCAAGATCTCCTCAAGACGTATTCAGGCTTTTGAGAACAAGTTGCTGAAGATCTCATGGATGAAGATGATGACCACTGAGCAAGTCTATGAGATGCTACAACTCAAAAGAAGTTACTGATGCACGTTAAATCCCGCAAGTTACGTTACTTTGGTCATGTGATGAGGCAGCACATGAGAGCATTGAAGGAAGTGTTATGACTGGACTTGTGGAGGGAGTCCGAAGACGTGGAAGACCAAGAATAACCTGGATGGATAACATCAAGACATGGACTGGATTATCAGGGGCTAGCCTGCTACAAGCAACCAGAGACAGGTGGCATTGGAGGGAAGTGACTCCTCTGTGCAGCCTACCATCGCGAAGCGATGACGGCGTATGACATGTGACAGATCTCCTCATCATCAGTTAGAAGTCAAGAGTGTGATTCCAGAATAAAGAGTTAGGACAGATTTAGGACAGAGCCCATAAGGAGTGTGTATTGACCTGGTCTAGAGGAGCCTTCTTTTATCCTCATGGGTTTGGCAATGTTCACTCTGATGGTTCTACCAAACAGCTCAGATTCATTCTGTAAAAAACAGAAGTTTTAAAGCACATAAAGTGACAGAACTATTTAATGTAGTGACTATGAACTATTGTACTATGAACACTATTTGTGGGCGGAGCATTTCCAACATCAGTCCTGCTCTGTGAATCTAAAAACAGCTCATTACAAAGATTTTACACTTAGCAGATGAAGTCACAGTTGCTGTCAGTCCTGCATATGAACCCTATTTATGCATGTAAAAGGAACCAAGTGTGAAGGCTCATCTTACCATGTTATCAATAGCAGCTGCAGCATCCTGATGAAAGAGCAATTACACTGAATTAGTACAAATCTCTGTTTTTCAGGAAAGCTTTATAGAGGCTCAGCACTAGGTGGCGACAGTAGTGTTAACATGGCAAGGTTGTACAGTCATCTAATAGATCAGTTTAAAAGTTCAATGATCCGCTTTTAAGTACTCACCTCTGCCAACTCAAACTCAATGAAGGCAAAGCCACGATGCTTCTCTGCAGAAACAGAAGAGTTTTATTTGCTCACATCACAGCTCAGACACTGCATAGCTCCGTAATTCTACAGCTTCCATAGCTCCAGACTTCTGGCTTTACTTACCTGTTTCATAATCCAAAGGGATCTGAATGTCTGTAATATCACCGAAGGGGATGAAGGCCGCATGGAGAACTTTCTCATCCACCTCTTCTGCAAGGCCACCTGTGATACAATATGAATATGAACTGTGGCAGCTCCACAGGCTGAACCAAACACTCCACTGAGGAGGGAAGCGCTCAGATCACTATCTACTTTTAATTAAAAAACAAAGAGCAACACTTCTCCCTGATCATGATTTGGTTTGACAAATTTGTTTACTGACAATTGAAATATTAATAATATATTTTAGGTCATTATGTTAAAGGCAATGGCAGTGTTACAGTGGGATGTTTTATTGTTTTGGTTTGTTTTCACTGTCTAAAAAAAAGAAGTCATGTTCAAATCATGTCTGAAAGTTAGATTTTTCACCAAACTGTACCTTTAACTTCCTAACAGTGGTGGATCACCCCACTTCTCAATGAACTCTCATTCCTTCATCTTTAGCTTATACCATTGATGCATCCTATTCCATAGTAATAGCAGTGTAAGCATGCTAGGAAGAAAGACGTATTCAGGCTTTTGAGAACAAGTGCATCAGGAAGTTGCTGAAGGTCTCATGGATGAAGATGATGACCACTGAGCAAGTCTATGAGATGCTAGAACTCAAAAGGAGTTACTGATGCACGTTAAATCCCAAAAGTTACGTTACTTCGGTCATGTGATGAGGCAGCACATGAGAGCATTGAAGGAAGTGTTATGACTGGACTTGTGGAGGGAGTCTGAAGACGTGGAAGACCAAGAATAACCTGGATGGATAACATCAAGACATGGACTGGATTATCAGGTGCTAGCCTGCTACAAGCAACCAGAGACAGATGGCATTGGGGAGAATTGACTCGTCTGTGCAGCCTACCATCGCAAAGCAATGACTGCGTGTGACATGACATAATATGTATTCAAATTGAGCCATATAAACAACAGAACCCTGCAACACAGAACCTGACTTTTACAAACATTAAAAACTTCATACGTCTGGTTTCCATCAGGACCACAGTGAGCTGACGTTACACTTCTCTGAACTCATGTTTATGTCTTAACAGATTCATGATGTAGTAAATCCACTAACAACACTCCTGTAACACTTTTCTAAAGTAAAAGTCTTCTGATAAACGCATTTATATTTTTAAAAATCCGAACACTGTATACATGCTGAGAGAATGTAAATTAAGTTCTTCTTGTATTAGTTTAATTTCTTAAATATTATTGTATTAGTCTTTTATTGTGCTATTAACCACATTACCTGAATATGGTCATCTAGCACTTCACTGTAATGGTTATGATTAACTATTATGACAAACAGTTTTCCATCCATCCATTATCACACCAGCTTAATCCTTATCAGGGTCGCGGTTAGTCCCCTACCCCCTCACTGGGCGCAGGGCAGGGCTTAAACAGATTTATTAATGTTAAATGATTATTATTATTCAGACTCACCGACATACAGCACACGTTTAACTGCCGCCATGTTTGTTTTTAAACTATGACCGGTACTCTTCACTTCTCAGTGTGGTTGTCAAAATAAAAGCTCCATCGCTCTGCTTCCCCCTGATGGACTGGAGTGTTCAGTTTCTGGTTCATAGCTTTCTCTGTGGACAAGTTTATCACATAGAGTGCATTACATTATATTGTTTATTTTTTATTTATTTATTTATTTATTTATTTATTTAGGGGGGGGGTGCAGGGGGACACGTTTTTGGTTCCCTGCAGTTTTTACCGTTCAAAAACGATAGTACGCTAAATTAAATGGAGACAGGTCAAGCCTAGGACCACAAGCTCATCGATTGGCTCTGTCGTTTCTTGCTAACGTGCGATTGGCTGTTGTCGATGTCACTCCGTCTGTTTTGCTTGTTGGCCAGGAGTCCGTGTTGACCTGCCACTGTAAGTTGTTAACATGTTGGGCGTTTGGAATGTGTCTGTGTTTGTAAGCTTTGGATGAGTTGATTATGTTGAAATATTAATAGTTATTATTCTGTGGATCTTAAAAGTAACAATAGAAAACTACAAGAACCACTAGAAAACACTGAACTGAAAAAGTCTTAGTTGTATTAAATGTTCAGTTTAATAAATTATCAATATTTAAAAGTTTAATAATATTGATCAATAACTAATATTCATTTTTTATATATATATAATAACTAAATATGTATGATTGGTATATTATTAATAGTAACTAAGAATTATTAATAAAATATTTTTAAATAATGTATCAATAAATATAAATCATAATTTTCTTTTTATTCAATCTACTCCCCCTGGCTCAAGCCAAGTACCGTACTTTGTTGTACTTACTGGAGGCTTGACACAAAGGTACACAGTAATGTTCAGTAGTAGCGCTGTCAGCTCGCTGAAGCTCGGGACATTATCGCGACTTCACTAAACTCATCACAACCAATGATCTATATTACATTTTTTGGGCCCCCCACCTAAATCTGAATATTGTCACTGTATTTTATTGTATCGTATATCATATATTATATTATATTATAGCAGACATTGATACTGTGAATTAAACTTCCTCAGACCATTGAGTGCAATATATAGTGTAATATCTGAGCTCATGTTAATTGTTTCATGTCAAATTTGTGCGATAAATATGTTAAGATATAATTTTATATTTATTCATACTTCTATTCATATTCGAACTTATGTCTATTTATATTCCTGCCTAATATATGTAAGTTTAAGTGCAAAAAAAACCCTGTATCTTCTAAAGACTTTTTTATATTTTATACTGTACATGAGAGCTGCACCAAGTCAGGAAATGCTTTCAATGCCAGTATACATTGCAATTTTAGTTGCAATGTTTTGCAGTATATTGTACTGTATTGGACTGTTTTTTTGCTGTATATTACTGCATTTTGCTGTTTTTTTGGCAGATGAAGAGCTCTTTGTGGATTGCAGAGATTACATTTACAAACCAACAGACACATTACGTTTTTTTTTTTTTTACTTAAATGTAACATTCAATGGACGTAAAAAATAATAAAAAAAAAAAAGTCAAATGTGTCATGCAGAAAAGTTATGGCAACATGTTGAATAAAGAAATTATGAATTGTGCACTAAATTGAACTGTTAACAAAATGTCATTTGACAAGAACTGTGCAAATTCGACTGGATATAATCTTGCAAATATCTTCTGCTCATACATAACAGTACAGAATTAGTGTAAAACACTACTCGTGCTTCTGAATAGTTTCACATAAATGAGATATTTGTAAATAAAACTCATGACTTTTTGTGCTGTTGCTTTAAATGACACAGCTCTGCATCATGGTCCTTGTAGTTTTAGGTGAGCTCAGTGATGTTTGTAAAAGAGTAACACATCACAAAACACTTAAGTTGAAATATTCATCCCTTTATTTGGAAGGCCACACCACTCAGGGTTCAGGAGATGGAAGAAGACCAATCAAACCAGCAAACACACAACTCTCAAACAAAGGAAATGATCCAAGTCTGATGGCCTTGTAGAAAAAGGGTCACTCAGGCCTGGACACAATGTTTCCCTTTAAAGAAACGGCTCTGGTTTAAATAGGCTATCCATATTTATTTAAAAATCATTACAGAGTTAAAAATAGAAGCCCTGCAACAAAATGTACTGTTCAAGTATGATTTTCTTCATTTTACTCTTTTTCTGTTTTTTATTATTATTATTTTTCTCATTTCCAGGTTGTGAAATGCACCAGCCAGTGTTGTGTTTCTCTTCTCAAGCCTTCACTGCAGCCTGGAGAAAAAACGAGAGAAGTGAGACAGTTAAAATCATATTGAATAAAAACACTGAGTGTGTTTACATGCACATAATAATCCAGTTATATTCAGATTATTCAAGTGGTCATGTAAACAGCACAGTCTGTGATGTTAGACTGCAGTAAGGCCTAGAAATCTTAGAAAAAGCTGGATTTTCGCTCTGTAATGAGCTTTCTTAGTGCATGTAGACCCTAACTCCGAGTCCCAGTAACATCATCATCAGATTTGTTTGGTCAGGTATTTTGGTACAAAAGGAATGTTTCTGTTGGTGACTCTGTAGTGTTATACAATGTGTCCTGTTTGCTTCTTTACCCAAACAGTAACTTTAACACTAATGAAGATGTGGTGATGAAATGGTGAAAGACCTCAGTCTGTGTAAAGAAGATTGACATGTATGATTACAGTGCAGGTATACAGGTGTTAATATCTGATGAATAATATCTGTGGCTATCGGTGTGGAGGTCGGCACCCATCCAGCCGTCTCCATCAGTCACCTGTTGTTACATTAAGACATCAGTTATCCTCATGGACACAGCACAGGATGCTGGTTATATCTCTGTGAGAACTGTGCAGAGATCTGTGTATAATGGATCAGTGCACAGTACAGGAGGAAGTGTTCATGGTGTGAATGTACTGCATAACAAACTCCATTCAGAAGACACAACAGATATTTCTGAAACTATTTGGAAACAACGGAGTTATTGCTGGACAAACTTTCACAACATGGAGCGTCAGGTTCAGATTTGCTTGGTCGCTGGTCTTGGACATTTTCATGTTGTAACATCAGTCTATTTCACACAGACTGAGGATTATTTAACACAAATTTCATCAACAGACCTTCATTAGTATCAATATTAATATTAGTATTCATGATCATTTGGGTAAAGAAGCAAATGGGACACCCTGTAATAAAACAGTACAGCTAATATACACAATTTAGTTTAAAGCAGCAACTATGAGACTGAAATAAAACACTTTTGGAGTGATGTACACTTGATGAAATGAAGAAGTTGAATATTCTTCATCTTCTATGTGGTAGAGAACCGAAACAGAGGCATTTAAAGAAGCTCACAAGTAAAACATAATAACTTCTGTATTTTTGTATTACAAGTTCAACAAAATTATGAAAAATTGCCTGTAAATTTGTTAACATTATTGTGATTAACAATTTGTCTTCTGCTGTTCAGTGTGGGCAACAAGTCGAAAGTATCTAAATTAAATGACCACCTGCCCTGCTTCCTGTCCAACAACACTCAGTAGCTGCAAATTGAACCACAGTTACAGCTCGAGCTCAAATAATCCAACAATACTCAGCACTGCTGTCTAAAGTTTTAATAACACATTGTTATAGCTTTCTTCTGTCTACATGTATGTACATTTGCATATTATAGTTGTTGGTTAAGTGCCTTGCTTAAGTCGTGCTTTCAGTTACCATTTGGACCGAGGGCTTTCCTTGTCAGGATGTAGCAGCAGTGGGAGCGCTCACTCCTACTTTCTGAGTGGCATCTTTCTTAGCCTGATGTGCCTGAAGCACGGCTACAGCCTCCTCCACCTAAAAAAATGGGATGACATGAGTTCATAGAAAAATTTAACCTTAAATAATGTCACATAAATGAAAAAAATATCAGAAAAAAATAAACACATGTGTTGGTTATCAGTGTGGTCAAGAACAGTATATGTCAGTCTGTTATATTCTAAACGTTCCATGGTGAATGAAAGGAAAACAGAAAGTAATCAGATGTCATTAGTATTATGTATTAATACTCTAAAGCTATTATATTACAATAACACTACTTTAACCCTGAAAAAATTCAGTGTTCAGTGTGAAGCTCACTCTATCGTTTAAGAATTACCTTTGTGCTGAGATACTTTCAGAAAACTAATTTAAATGTAAGCATGTATCTACAACATAGGTTAACAGTCCTTGAGGAACTTCACAGGAACCCCAGCTGCACTTTGAAAATTGGTGCATAAAAAATTCCATGTAATAATAAATTCAATACATGATACTGGGCTCAGTTTTATTTTTTATAAAACATTTTTATTAAATGAGATTGAATGATTAAACTTTTCCCTTTTCTAAATTTGAATCTTTAATTAAAAGAAATGTAACATTTGTACAAAATGTACTGATGACAGTGAATCTGACAAATTTGGGCCATATTCACCTGCCATTCTTAAGAAGAAATTTCTTCTTAAAACTCACGTAAGAAGTTGATACAAAGATTCTGACGCTCAATAATGTTTTCTTATTTGGCGCTGATTCACTTTAAAGGACGATGGAATTCATCCTCATAAGAGCTGCAAACAGTGCAGAAGTTTCTTCTTCTCAACAATAAACAAGAAAATTCTTAGGGAGATGCTGGTTAATGAGGTCAATTGTCTTTTCATTAAAAATGAATAAAATAACATTTTCTTGTATAAAATTTTACTTTATTTCACATTAGAGTAAAATCTACCCAACAATGTATGTTAACTGATTTGTCAATATTCATTTCCTGAAAGCAAAAACAGCAAAAACAGCATCTATTGTTGAGCACAAATCTGTCATTTTGAAAAAGTATTTATGTATTTGATTTAATGCAATGCTTTTTTAATTTAACATTTATTTCAGAAAATATAAAAATGTGCACATTTATAAAAATATGTTTTTAGGAAATTGATGTTGACCAATCAGCGTAAATAGAAACTTCATCTTTACACAAAAATAAAGCTTAAAATGTAAATAAAAAGATTTATAAAAATAAAACTTGTAAGGCTAAAAAGGAGGCTAAAGAGCATGGTGTATGAGAGTGAAACCTATGATGTACTGGTGTGGCTTATATAGCGACCTCTGGTGTTTAAAAAACAGAACTGCTTTAGATGGCATAATGATCAGAATGCACATGACATTGTCCATCTCTGTAAAGCACACTATCAGATTTACAACACCAGTTGTTAGTAATGTTAACCTGGTGACTCCAGTGCAAAACTAAAGGACTAATAAACTTGGATAAGACTTCCAACATGTTTTGGATGAATTAATATATTTGAGGTAAAGACAGAAATTGTGTAAGTTAAACTTTTTTTGTTCCTTTAACCTCGGGACGGTGAATGTGTGAAATTGTAGCTGTCAGAGTCTGACCTTGGAGCGCAGAGACTCATGGGATTCCAGCATGTGCAGCAGCTCAGAGTTATCAATCTCCAGCAACATTCCTGTGATCTTTCCCGCCAGACTGGGGTGCATGGCCTGGATCAGCGGGAAGAGACGCTCACCTGAGGGAGAAAGAATGGGAAATGGGAAAGATAGAAGACAAGAAAGGCCATGTTAGTGTTTTTCTCCCTCCACTGAAAAAATCGCAAACTGAACAGTCTGTTTTCACCAAAAGTTTTCTGACTGCTAAAAGTCTCTTAAAAATACATATTCACCAGAGACCAGAGCATGTGACAGAAGCAGAGTGGCCGTAATTTACGCTCCTCGACCATAATTTTTGGTCATTCCCAATCCACTCTGGGTTTTGCATTTCCCGCTCGCTCACTGCTCAAAATGATTTGTATTCACTCCGCTCCCTCTTCACTCCAGGTTTTCTATTTTCTGCTCCCCTCTCACTCCACATTCTTTTTTCTTGCAATGCTTTTATCTGATACATTTTTATACATCTGGAACATTTACTTTAATAAAATATGAAATCAAAATACACAGTACTTTAAAATGTTAGGCAGTATAAGCAAAATCATTAGTAACCTCTTTCTATTCAAACTTTTTAAACAACAAGTTTTTTGTCTACTTTTCCAGAATTAAAATTAATGGTTGTATGGGCCCCAAGTGGCTCCGTGGACTAAGACACTGACACTATGTTCAGAGGATCACTGTTTAAATCCCTGTCATGCTGCTTGCCTCAGCTGGTGATGAGAGAGTAAAATTGGTGGTGCTCTCTCTGGGTGGGTAGATGACGCTCTCTCCCTAGCAGTACTAAGTAATGTCTGCTGGCCAGCGGTGTCAAGTAACGAAGTACAAATACTCCATTACTATAGTTAAGTAGAAATGTTGGTTATTTATACTTTACTGGAGTAATTATTTTCAGACGACTTTTTACTTCTACTTACTTACATTTTCATATAATTATCGGTACTTTCTACTCCTTACATTTTAAAAACAGCCTCGTTATGTCTACATATTTCATTTTGGTTTGTCATCATTCATAAAACATCCTGTCCAGATAAACTGAGCCATCCAGAAAGAGTGAATGTGACTGTGATTGGATGATAAGTATAAACATATACCATTCTGATACCCTATTGGTACCTGCACGTCACGTGTCTCGTCACTCTCCACTAAGCTCAGTACCGCAACGCAGCGCTTTAAGGCAGCACTTGAAGTTTATAACTCATGCTTGCGGATCCAGTATCCTCCAAAAGCAACAGAAAGAGACGAAGCTTGTTTTTCAAGCAAGTCTGTTTGTATTGTTTTTACCAGGATAACAAACAAAGGAATACATAAAAAATGTTGCTTAGCATAACAGGCTACGGTAAAAAAAAACTGCTACCTTAAAATACTGCCCTGATCTCCTCAGGGGAAAGTAATGAAGCACAGAGTAAGTTTGCAATCAGGGGAAGCAATCGATTGCCAGAAAAATAAAGGATTTACTCTAAATAATAAAACAGTGCACCTAAATAACCTAGAAGAACATAAAACACAAAATAGCCATATGATTGTTATTAAATATACATTTAGTGCAAAATGGCTCTTACATTATGTGAGGAAAATTCCATATATACACCATACATAATCTTGTAATATTCATATATATAATACTCTGTGAATCAGCATACATAACTATCTGTGAATCCATGATCCGTGTTGTTCTCACGCTATTTGTTGTTCTCAGATACCAATCAGTGATTCATTATTCTGTCATCTTTAATTAAATTAAAATCATGTGTCCCCTGTTGCACGGTCCTGCCGCTTTGTGCTCTATAATATCAGACAAATCAGACCGTTCCTAACGCAATATGCCACTCAGCTCTTGGTACAAGCTGTGGTTATCTCACGCCTCGATTACTGCAACGCTGTGCTAACAGGCCTCCCAGCCTGCACTATTAAACCACTACAGATGGTCCAGAATGCAGCAGCACGTCTGGTTTTTAACCATCCAAAACGGGCACATGTCACCCCACTGCTCATTGAGCTACACTGGCTTCCGATTGCTGCCCGGATCAAACACAAAGCCTGCACGATCGCCTATAAGGTGATGACAGAGCAGGCTCCCCCTTATCTACACTCGTCCTTAAAAGCTTATGTCCCTGCCCGGTCGCTGCGCTCCTCCACTGAATGTCGCCTTGCTTTGCCTAACATTCACACAAAGCAATCCAGACTGTTCTCCTCAGTAGTTCCCAGATGGTGGAACAAGCTGCCTACCACCACTAGAGCAGAGGTGTCCCTCACTGGGTTCAAGAAACTCCTAAAATCCGAGCTCTTCAAAGAGCACCTGCTCTAGTGATCCCAAATACTCCCCATGAGTACTGATATGCACTCAGCATTCAATATCAAAATGTTAATTCTAGTATACTAGTACTAGTAAATACTATATCTCTAGTATTTTTCACATCTGTACTTTCCCACTATTGTAAGTCACTTTGGATAAAAGCGTCCGTTAAATGCAATGTAATGTAATGTAATACAATGTAATGTAACCTGTTTTAGTATAAAAGCCTCCCTACTCTGTTTAACAATGGTTGGACTCTTTTGGTACATGCTGTCCATTGTCCTTAAGTTGGCCCATCCGTGGTGTGGCTAGGAACTGTTGTAACTGCTGACAGGATCATTAATATAGATATTTTTTCCAGACATGGCTGTCTTGTCACCCTGTATGACTCTCTCTTTTAAAGTTTCACTTCCTGTTTTGTGGATATAATTGAGGTGCGCAAGCACCATTGGGGGGGGCTTCTCCTTTTTCACTGAGCTGAAATTGCCTTAATAAAGCTTCTTTACTTTTCAATCTGGGGTCCTCGGCTGATTTCCTTAACAATTACTAAAATGTTTTAATTTTTAAGAGGCAGATATGCAGCTGAAACAGGCAGCCAGTACATCCCAAAAAATGCAACATGACCATTTTAATATAACATTATAGTCATTACGGCTTTTAGAAAAAAATATTTTGGGGGTGGGGGGTGGGGTAGTGCACTATATGCCCCTGTGGCACAGCCTAAGTTTTGACATTTGTTTTCCTTACATGACTTTTACTTTTATACTTTAAGTAGTTTTGAAACCAAGTAAAAAGCTTAAGTTGATACTTCAACTTCTATAAAAGTCTTTTTAAACCCTCGTATCTATACTTCTACCTGAGTCATGAATGTCAATACTTTTGACACCTTTGCTGCTGGCTCAGGTGTCTGTAAGCTGATGCATCAGAGCTGGGGATCCTGTGCTTTCCTCTGAGTGTGTTGGACGATCAACGACAATGTATCAACAGCAGTTAGAAAACAGGCGGAGCCTGACTTCACATACATCAGAGGAGGCATAGTGCTAGTCTTCAATATAGTTAGGGACACTACATATGATTGGGAGAGTCCTAGTCAATGGGCAGGTTGATTGGCTACCACAACATTGGGGAGAAAATTGGGTAAAAAAATTATTAAAAAGTTGGCTTTATTAATAAACTTAATATATGATTCTAATTACTAATAATTCTACTAGTTATTAATAATAATAATAATAACTACTAGTAATTCTATGAATAAAAAAAAGTACATGTAGTCTATTTAAGAAAAGCATTCTGAATTATATTTGGCTATAGACCAAAACTGGCTTTAAATCTGCTCTTCTCTGCCTCTGCTCACGGGTCACATTTGCTGCTCTGTAGTTAAATTCAGTTCAAATAGGTTAGAGGTAATCATTTAGGAAGGGAAACTATTTCCTTTTTAACTGTTTAATGTACAGATTATGAGTAGGTTGACGAGTTACATTGGGGTGGTATGGGAGTGATACTGGAGTGAGAGAAAACACTGTCGCTCCAACTTTTTTTAAATGCCTTTCCTTGCTCCGCCCATGTCACTCCATTCCCACTCCACACCGCTCACATGCTCTGCCAGAGACCATCAGAGAGCATTATCTGGGTTTGTAGAATATGAAACACTAGAAACCATTATTCTGCAGTAAGTCTAATGCCAACCTGATTCAAGAGTTTTAATACTAAGGAGATATGTAAGCAAGGGGGGGGGGGATCATAGACACTCTCCTAGGGGGGCACGAGCACAGGATGGGGGTGGGGAAAAAAAATCATGAAACATCCCGGCTCATTGACTATTAGTACAAAGGAGATGCAGCAAATGCTCGCCCCTTTAAAATGTAAGCGGTTGAATTATTAAAACACACAAATTAACCACACAGCTTAATTTCTAATCCACCAGAGAGCAGTATTCTGAACCGATGTGACGTCAGTTCTAGTACACAGACGCAGGAGCTTAGCCTTGTGTTGATGTGTTCGCTCTGACTACACGGTCTTAGGGACCGTCTCACAATTACCGACTACATGCTGCAGTGTTAGGGACCGTAGCACAATCCGCAGAAGAAATGAGAAGTGTTAAAAACATCCATGTGGCTAACATTATTAATTTTAGCCATTTTCATGATTGTTTTCATGATTGTCTTTTTTCTAAATTAAATATTATTAATAATGTGACATACATGTATTTTTATACATATTCACTTATGTGTCTTGTATAATTTTTCTAACATTTGTTTTATGTACAATTATAAAAGTAATCAATTAAACTCATATGTTTTTTAACCTAATGATGTGAAACCAACTTTAATACAGACATATATTCCACACATACTACAAGGCTTATTTTGGGACATAAGTAAGTTATTTATAATGATTTTAATAAAACAAATTACATCTATGATATTATATAAATCTATATAGTGAGGTTATTTTTTCTTATAATGATCAAATTATCAAATAAATCTATTCATTTCTCATATGACTGAACCTAATGATGTCAATTCAACTTGGTAATATACATATGTATACCACATATACATGGGGGGGGTTCGGGGGTTAGAAGGCTGGCCCGAACTGCACAGAACTAGCGTTGGGGGGGCCCAGCTTGCAAATGGTTTAGAACCACTGAACTAATGTAATCAGGGCTACTGAAAGACTTTAGTGATCCATTTGACAAACAGGACCAGAAAAGCATTTAATAGTTTACTACTACAGAGTAGAGCTAAACTGCTGTAACTGTCATAGGTAAAAGTGTAAGGGCCACAAAGAAAAAACTAACTGGTCCTGGCTGATAGAACTACCCGCATCATGTATGTGAAGGCCTTTAATACTCACCCAGCATCTGCTTCTGCTCTTGCGGAGGGGCCGCAGCCAGCATGGAGGCGGTCAGTGGCTCCTGACCCTGCACGTGGACTGCAGGCTGGGCCTGAGCAAAACACATAAAAACCACACAACAGCTGAGAAAAGAAACATGCTGTTGGAAGACTGTGATGACGCTTGTGCTTCCCAACAGTCAGGAATAAGACAATGTATCCATTTCCTGACATCTTCCACTCTAATCACTCTATACAAAACACTGCCCGCAGGAACAACACTCCATATCGTTTCAATAGAGCTAAATGGACGCTCTTTCGGTCCTCTGTCGATGGCTAACAAGCATCACAATGTTGATCCACCCCACCCCACATCCACACTGACACTGTCATTCATCTGTGACATTCCTGCCATGCAACTATGACTTTTATCTTTACTTTCATTTTTATCGCTTGCTTGTGGAAACGTTAGGCATTAGGCAACCTATTCTTCACATACATGTATCTGGTTACACACTCATGCATTTAATTGAATGCCTTGTCTTTTTCTTATTCATGTGTCAGTAAAGAGTGCTTTTCAGTGAAGAAGTAACACTATGAACACAGCGTAAATGCTAACTGGCTTACCCACTAACCTGCCTCTCGCCCAATATAATACTATACAAAAAGTGCAAAAAATAATATTAAAACTACACAATGAAAATGTAGTAAAGTCAAATGTTTGACAAAAAATGTTTTTAGTTTTTTTTTATTTATTAAGTTATTTTTATTTTCTTTCAACAGTGGTCACTTGCAAACTGAAAGGCTCCAAATAAGTAATGAGGAAAGTACCTGCTGTAAGGCAATGGGCTGCACCACCTGAGGCTGAGTGTTTCTCACTGTGGTTGCATATTTGTATGGAGGCATAGAGCGTGGCGTGGTCACGCCCAGGGCGGGTCGAGGACCCATCGGCTGTCCGGTACCAGCTGATAAACAGAGAGGTTGTTAGAGATGTCCTTATGAGCATGATGACTGTATTGTTATAAATCTCTTTAGGGTGTACTGAAGCTTTGTTGCTAATGTAGAGACCATGTAACAGCACCTAAACTACCAAGCAATCTGCACAATGCTCTGTTAGAGCACAATGCCTTTAGATGCATTATGTCCCACCACCTGATTCAGCACATTTAGTTAAGACTACCATTTAAAGTCCCAGACTGTATAATGTCCTGTATGTCTTGGTGGGAGGGTTCCTGTAGCTGAAAAGTATATACAGTTTTACTAATTATATTTTAACACAAGTCCCTTACAGTGCCTTTAACATGTACTTCAGGCTTTAATCAATCAGATCCATCAATTATTCAGTTAATCAATAATGCAATTTTCAATCAGGTACAGTGACAGTCTGCAATCTGCTGTTCTGCAGCACGTCTGAGCTGATAAACACTGATACAATTAAAGCTCAGGGAAAGACTGAGTGTAGATCATTTTTGGACAAAAACATGCTACATAGCTAAAAGCAGAAGTAATCTTGGACATCCTGAAGCCCAGATTTTGTCTGTATTTTTTATACATGTTGGCAGGAACCTCAGATTTCTCATATGTTGAAAAAGTTCATTTTAGTTCATATTTTCATTTAAAAAGCTAAACTGTCATATATTTTATATTCATTACACATAAAGTGACATGTTTGAAACCTTTTATTGTTTTACTGTGTATCAGTGTGACTTACAGCTCATGAGTTGAGTTAGTCAGTCACAGTAATATGATGGTCAGTAGTTGTTGTTGACACT
>BRDA01014018.1:24165-49502 GCA_036984385.1 Crenuchus spilurus
TTTTAAACAACATTTTTCCCTTAAAATGATACATTCTCTCAGTTTAAACTTTTGATCTGTGATTTGTGTTCTATTCTGAATAAAATATTAGATGTAAATATTAGACCTCCACATCATTGTATTCAGTTTTTATTCACAATTTGTTTAGTGTCCCAACTTTTTTGGAATCTGATTTGTATGACAAATGTCTACTGTATTTAAGATGACTTAACTCAGTGCAGATTGAGAGTGTGTTAATTCAGACATGTAATTTATCACATAAGCTTCATAACAGTATAATAATATTATATTTTATATAATTATATAATAGCTATATTAGCTTCATAGCTGGAGTGCAAAACTAGTACTAAAAAAGCAAACTTGACAACGTGACCCAACATGACTTGACTGGATGATTACTACAGGAATTGCCTCTACCAATCTGATTGAAAGCTGGCAACTGGCAGCATTATACTAAATTAAACCTACAATTTTAACAAAGCTCAGGTCAGTGGGCTTTGCTCACCCACTCTCTGGGCACCTGTTGGTATTCCGCGAGGTCCTTGAGCGCCGGCGTTAGGGCCGATGTGGCGGATGTTGGCGCGTGGGCCTGGCTGGCGCAGTGAGTTGGGCATGCCCTGAAAACCTCCCTGACCTCTGCCCCCCTGCTGCTGCCAGCGGGGGTTCGGCCGCATCTGAGCCAGCTGGTTGGGGGCGTAATATGTGGTTCTGTTCTGGGCCTGTAAGAATGTGGAATACATAGCAAATGATAATGCAGACAAGTGCAGATGATTAAACCTCACTCCTACTAACAGCGAGAGCAGAAAACTGGAGGAAGTCACAAGAGAAGATGTTTTTATTGCTCAGATTAAATTGAGATTTCATCACTATAATCCACTGAGAAAACAGACTGTATGTCTGCTCCATTAGATTTAATTACATTTCTTTGGGCCAGTTACCCAAACAGGGATTAAGCTTAGTCCTGGACTGTATTCTTCTTTAAGTACAGAACCAGCATTAAAAGTATGGTGTGGTCCAGGATTAGGCTTAATCTCTGTCCAGGTTATTGACCCAGGTCTGTATTTTTTTTAACTATAATAATCGACAGAAGAAATCAGTGCTACATTACACCAACAAAATCATGCCCCCTAATATCTGCCGTACCCCACTTTGGGCCAGTGCCACGTATTGCATCCTTCCTTCCTTTCTCTCTCTCTCTAATGCATTCACTTCAAATAAGCACATATGCTCTCACTTTAGTAAAGCTTTTAATCATCATTCTGTGTCTAGTACAGTAAGGGTGCCCACAGAGGACAAACATAATGTCACTGTAAACATTACAGAGTATTATGTATTATGAGTGCAGCTGAATGTTGTGAAAGTGGAGAAAATTATGGAAATTGGCTGTCATAGACATATGGCATTTAGACAACTGGAAAAGACTCTCCGATATTTAAATCAGACATTGACCAAAACCAAGTGCTGACCTGTGGCACGGCGGGCATGAAGTACCCACTGGTGGGCTGGAACTGGTTGATGATGGCGTTGGCGGGCATGGCTCTCATGCCAGCGATGCGCTGCATGTACTGGTTGGTGAGGTGGGCTTTGCGCTCCTCTTTGCGCTGTGCCAAGGCCACGTACAGTGGCTTCGAGCCTACGATGCGCCCGTTCATCTCCGTCACGGCCTTAGTAGCCTCCTCTGGAGAGGAGAAGCACACAAAACCGAAACCCTTGGAGCGGCCCTCCTCGAGCATCACCTACAACACAAACAAAAGCTTTAAGCCAAAATTATAACTGCAATCAAGTTATACTTTAATACACAGTCACTGTATAAACTAAATGGTAGATATGATATTGTTCAGGTTTATTCATTCAAAATGCTGCTTTTTATTGAAACGTGTAAAAAGTTAGCTTTGAACAGAAAAACATGAATACCTGCATGACTTTTATTGAAGAGCTTATTTCAGAAAAAGAAACCATAAGTACCGGTATATTGTATTATATATGTTTTATATAATTATTTTATTATCATAACTTGTTTAGTTAATGTATATTACCTTTTTTGAAAAGCATTTATATGTGACCCCGCCAGAGAAAACCAGGTCAAAGTCATGCAACTTTTTTGTGAATTTAAGTTTTGTTTTTGATCAAAATATGTACTCTGATAGATATCTGAGACTGTTATCTTTCATTTACAGCAATAATACTGAGTGGCTAAGTTTTGTCACTAATGTGAGTGACACGATATTGACACGATATCTCAGTAAATTGCCCAGTGACTTTGGCCTGGTTTTCCCTGGCGGGGTCACATATATTTAAATATCCTTATTATTATATATTTCTTCCCTTCTTATGCTATTCCAGTGTGTTGCTGTGAGAAAAACAATAAAAACTTTATTTACAATAACTGTTTCAGGAATCACGATGAACAACTTGTTTTAAAATAAGTATTTTAATGCTAATAGCTATTTAGCACCAATCAGGTATCCATGTAACAATACCAGAGCAAGCAGCTAGCGTCACCATAGCAACCACCTGGGATATCAACACCAGAGCAAACCCCTGAGATACCTTAGCAACCACCAAGCAATGCCATAGTAAACACCCGGGATACCATAACCTCTGTTTCCTTCAGGAAATATACTTTTCTGTTTGTCATCACAGATCCAGTTCTAAAGGAAAAATGCTAAATTTGGAAATGTCTTGACTATTGTGTAAATTCAATTTTTTGAACATTTATTATCCAATACCTACTATTATTAATAACATAATAAGAGTTATTTAAGAGTTATTACTGCTGCTACTCGACTTAAATGTAAGTACATAATTACTCCAGAGAGAAATCTACTTTAGACAGAAGCTTGATAATTAAATCAGATTTTGCTGTGTGTTCAGGGACCAAATCCCAACAGCACTCTGAAGGAATACCAGCTGTTGTTTACAGACTGCAGAAAAAAGACGTTCTGACCTCATACTGACCTTAGCGCTGGTGATGGAGCCAAATGGAGAGAATTCTTTACGCAGCTTCTCATCATCAATGGTGTCGTCCAGATTCTTAATGTACAAATTCACACCCTATAAAAACACATCCACAAACTCATTATTAAATGTAGTGCACACATACATTAGTGGCGCCAGGCCAGTGCTTAACTGTAGGGGTGTCCCGATCCGATATTGATATCGGATACAGGTCCGATAACAGCCATAAAAACATTATCGGATTTTATCGGCCAGCATAAAAGCGCTCCGATATAAGCAGTTCAATCCAGTAGTCCGCTTACTCCACTCCAGCGTTTATATCCAGCCGCGAATGGATCCAGCATGCAGACCCCACGTGATCACAACAACAGCGGGCTAACGTGAAAGTAGCCAAAAAGAGCAGCGATGTCGGCAGCGTGGCAGTATTTTTCGGTCAAATTTGAAAAAGACGTTACAGCCGAGCGCAAAATCTGTAACGATGTATTTTCAATGAGATACTGGAGGAGAGCAGCATAGCAGCAGGTCCTTCTGAGCAGGTCACCCCAGGGGTAATCATTGAAATGGAGAGCTACGAGGCTCCTATTGAACGTAAGAACAATGCTTTACATTACTGGAGAGCCAACCAAGCACGATTTCCCACCCTGGCAGCAACAGCTGTCAAGTTCCTCTGTGCTCCTTGCACAAGTGTCGAGAGCGAGAGGCTCTACAGCTCAGCATCTATTATCATTGAGGAGAACAGGAGCAAGCTGACAGCTCAGGATGCTAAAATGCTCATCTTCCTAAAAAAAAATCTGCATATCATGCTTGGACTGCAGAAATCAGAGACTGAGCCATAGATTAAAAATATCTGTTCTGTTTGAAAAATATCACTCGTTCAAGACTTTTTTTATTTACAGTACAAAATAAGTAATAAAAGTGTATAATTTGTGTTGATATCGTTATCGGATATTCCTCAAGGTTGCCATATCGGTATCGTATCGGAAGTGAAAAAGCTGTATCGGGACACCCCTACTTAACTGCTTAACCCTCAAGTGTCAAAATAACAACGGTGTGATTGAATCATGCGGTTGGTTCTAGAAATCACAGCATATAAACCAAACTATGATGAGCACTGATGTCAACATCTAAACAAAGCTTGATCTGGAAACCACGTTAGTTTTGGTTTGATGTTGATACTGTTTTTGAAGATAAGTAGCTACATTTTTATATATGAACTGAGAGTGACTATTATATCTTCAGTGTGAATACTGAACTGCTTTAATCTGACTAGATGTATGTATGTAAATGTTTTGGTTTTTGTGGTTGTTTTCATATACAGTGGTACTTTGGGATACGAGGAGACCAACATACACATTTTTTTAAGATACGAGCTGCGACTCTGTCCGTGTTTTTGATCGAGATCCGAGCAAAATTTCAAGATACGAGTGGCTTCTGTTAGTTGGCGCATTGGCGCAATGGTCCAGTGTGGGCAGCACAACACCTGCATCTCATTCTTTCTCAGTGTTACCCCCAGAATCAAGTCCAATCTCATGCGCTGTACTCCTTCTTACTTTTTGGAAAAAAAATTGATTGTAAAAATGCTGTAAACTCTAAATTTAGATCATTTTAATAACATACATACAGTAATTGTGTTAAATACTGTTAATATTATTTCATGCAGACTCGTGATCCATGTATGTGCGCGCCGGCCCTGAACATAGATATGGAGACTTGCTGCTGCTTCTGAGTGAAAACTGTTTTGTACTGAACAGCAAAGAAAGAACCATGACATCTCTTTCTTCAGCCAGGTGCTGAATTTCTTGGCAGCAGTCGGATGCTGAAGTGAAACGGGAGAAGAGAGATTTTACTGTACAGCGTGCACTACACATCTGTAATACACAGTACGGCGCATCAAATTCCCCACAAATTTAAAATGCTACAGCGAGAATTCCCCAAAAATTATTTTACACTAATATTTATTGAAATCTGAAATTGAAATATTTTGTTATGCATTGGTAAAGTGTATATATGTGTGGTTCTTAATTCAAAGAATTATTTTTGTCCATAATTTAGGATGGTTTGGGGATGTTTCACAGAGCTGGAATGGATTAAATCTATTTCAGTGATTTTAAATGGGAGAAATAGTTTGATATATACGAGTTGACTGATGTACGAGCTCCGTTACAGAACGAATTAAACTCGTATCTCAAGGTACCACTGTACAGGGCTTTTTCAATATTCTGGCCCTTAAAACACAACAACTCTGGAGGATTTGTCTCCAGTCGGAATAATTTATTTTTCCATGATTTTCTTTCATATTTAGAATTTTTTGTGCTGAAATCTGAAATTTCAAATACACTAAAGCAGCAAAAGTATCAGGATTTGTTGTTTCTTCTAAAACCAGGAGTTTTAAGAAAGTTATTCCTGCTTTTGCCGGAGTAACTGTCTCTACCGTCCAGGGAAAACTTTCTATCAGAAAGCATTTTGGAGCATTGCTGTGAGTATCTGACTGCATTCAGCCACAAGAGCATTAGTAAGGTCAGGATGTTGGATGATCACCAGCACCACCTCATCCTCATCCCCAACTCAACAAGTACTGGACAGAGCGGAGAACACAGCTCCACTGCTCCACAGCCTGGCATTAGACATGGTGCCAATAGGTTCTCCAGATAGTCCTAGTCTATTGGAAGTACTTCTCTACAGGGACCAGACAGGATGTGTGTGTATTTGTACATCTGTGTCAAGTAGCTGAATGCATTCCTTTATAGGGGTGTCCACAAACTTTTGGACACACTAGGTATAAAAATGGTTAAAGTAGTTGCTCCTAATTGACACTAATGTTCACCCACATAAATACATTTTAAGTAACATCAACCACACACACAGATCCTCACCTGGTATCTGCTGATCCTCTCCTGCTTCAGCTGCTCAAACTTCCGCTTCAGCTCAGCTTGTCTCTCCATCTTCTTCTGAGCTCGTCCAACAAACACTGTTTTTCCATTCAGCTCAGTTCCATTCATCTCCTCCACTGCCTGGCAGACGACACACCATTCATTATCCACAACTCTTCAACCTATTCCTCCATACAGCCATCCATTCTTCACTCCGTCTGCTCATCCACCTACACAGCTGCTCAACCATCCTTCTGTCCATCCATCATTTCATCCACCCATACATACTTTCTTCAGTCTGTTAGTCAATCCATTCTTCACTCATTAAATTCTTCAACCAATCCATCTAACGTTTCTGCACTCCATCCACCATTCCCTCCATCCTTTTGTCCTTTGTCCAGTTTATTCATCCTTCACTCAATCATCCATCCTTCAAACTATTCTTTCCTCATTCAGGACATCTATCCCACCTTCAGTTAATCATGCATTTGTCCATGCATCCATCCTTCAATCCATCCATCATTTACTCAATCATTCATCCTTCAGCTGATTCTACATTCAGTACATCTATCCATCCTCCAATCAATCATCCATCCATCCTGCCAAACATGCACTCCATCAGTTCTTCCATCTATCCTTCAATTTACTCATCCTTCCATCCTTAATCTACCCATCAACCCTTCCTTCAGTCAATCAATTTACAAGCAAGCAACCCATCTGTCAATCTACTCATCCATCCATCCTTCAATTTACTCATCAATCCTTCTTTCTTTTAACCTTTCAGTCTGTTTCTTTCAGCACACGACTTTCACACATATTCACAAGTTTCAACAGCTGAGACAGAATCAGAAGTCTTCAGTTAATGAATCTCAACACTAAACACAGTTCTGCTATCTTCTGACATTAAGACTCCAACACGGCATCTGAGTGTTCTCACAGGGACTGCGCTTCACCTTGTTAGCGTCCTCGTGTTTCTCGTAGCTGACAAAGCCGAACCCTCGTGATTTTCCCGTGGGATCTGTCATCACCTTCACACTCAGAGTTTTACCTGCAGTGGAATCAAATGCAGTTAGCACAACGCTCATCTGTGTGCACACCCTGGGGCTTGAAAGTTTGCGAACCCTTTAAAATGTTCTATATTTCTGAATAAAGTAGACCTGAAACTTCACCAGACTGTCACACAGAGACCCAAAGCAAACAAATGAGACACAAATATTAGACTGAGTCATTTATTTATTCAGGAAAATGATTTAATATTATGTGTGAAATGTATGTGGACCTTTAGGATTAGCAGATAATCTGAAGGTGAAATTAGAGTCAGGTGTTTCCAATCAGTGGGATGATAATCAGGTGTGAGTGGGTGCCCTGTTTTATTTAAAGAACAGGGATCTAGTCTGATCTTTACATCACATTTGTGGTCTGAGCCTGTGTTGCATTAGGATCAGGGCCGATTGACATCATTGATGGAACAATGACATACAAATCAAAAACTACCGGAAATGTTTAGCAACTGTCAAGCTCACATTAGACACTGAAAGCAAAGGTTCACATACTTTTGACTCTCACAAATGTCATATTGGATCATTTTCCTCAATAAATAAATGAGCAAGTCTAATATTTGTGTCTCATTTGTTTCACTGGGTTCTTTCTTTTAGAAAATCTGATATTTTGTCATATTTGTGCAGAAATATAGAACATTCTAAAAGGCACCACTGTAAGCTTCCACTACCTGTTAGCTACATTAGCCTCATAGCTCCAGCACCACGAAGCAAACATCAGCCACCAAACCTGTCTAACACTAAATATGAGGTAAGAAAACACACACACACTCTTAATGCACACTCAGTCGTACCGTATTTATCAAAGATATCTTTCAGCCTGTCGTCATCCATGTCCTCTCCAAAGTTCTTGATGTAGACGTTGGTGAACTCTTTGGCTTTGGCACCCAGCTCTGCCTCTCTCTCCTTTCTGGACTTGAACCTCCCCACAAACCTGCAGGCAAAGCAGAAACGTGACTTGTGTGAAAGCAGCCCAGAGACAAACCTGAGCAGCCCAGCCCAAAGCCCTGCTTCCCTCCCAGTGGCTCAAGTTTTTGGAGAAACCTGGAAGGATGTGAGAATGTTTCTGGTAGGTTTGTGAAGATGACAAGCTTGTATTAGAGGTCACCAGGCAGCGTGAGGAAACAGTGGCAGAGAAATGTTGAGGATGATCACTTCCAGGTAGCAGGAACCTGCGTGATGATGGATATGAGTGTGAAATGAAGCTACGACTAACAGACATACAACATTCAACACAGGAGACATACGGGGTGCATTCAAGTCATGTGTGGTGACTTGTCTCTTATATTTCTGCCCACTGTCCACCTACACTCTTAAAAAGAAGGTTCCACAAAAGGTTCTTTGATAGCTGCCATAGAAGTACTATTTGTGTTGACAAAATGATCATTAAGATGATGGAAAAACATTATAATGTTATATTACAATAGATGTACTGTAAAATAACAGTAACATGCTTGTGTGTGCTGTGAAATGACCATAAAAACAGTTCTACTGTCACATACTGTAATTCAATGTACAGTAAGATTTTACAGTAGATGTACTGTAAAATAAAAATAAATACTGGTGTCTATGCTGCCTGTATTTTACTGTAAACATACAGTGAATTTTATACAGTACAGGAACAGAACCTCACCACAATGCCGCAAGAACGTAGACAATGTAGTCAGAACGGTCTCATCATCGTACCCGCTGGGATGTGCCAGTGTGAAGAACACTGTAAAGGTATGAAGAACCTGGGTGGTTCCTCAACAAGTTTGCGACATGTTTCTTCAAAGAACCAGCCATGTAGAAGGTACTTAATGGAACATTTCTATGGCATCACTCAGAGAACCTTTCATAGCACCATTATGAAAAAGAGTGTAAACTGTACAGGTACACAAGTACAGACTGTAGCTCATCTGTTGCTGCACAGTGTTGCTCTACTCCATTCATCTTGTGGTGCTGGTACCAGTGCATCGGACAGTCAGTTCTTCAATTCTCCTTCTCTTAATTTTTATTTCATCCATTCATCCCAGCCATTATCACACCCGCTTAATCCTTACCAGGGTAGTTAGTCCCGTACCCCCTCACTGGGCGCAGGGCAGGGCATTACACTGTTCAACTAAGCCCAGGACAGGGTGCCAATCCATCCATCGTGCACATATGCACAAACGCACAGACAGACGTACAGACAATTTAGAGAACCCAATCCACCTGACCTCTATGTTTTTGGACTGTGACTGAGAGGCGAACGTGCTACCCACTAAGCCACCGTGCCGCCCCTCGTTTTGATTTAATAATATTAATACTCTGAACTTCTGAATTTCATGAGCTATAAGCCATACTGATCACACTGATGTGACACTACACTTAATCAGGGGCAGATTTAGAAGTGCTGGGGCCCCAAGCAATGTCATGTCTGGGGGCCCTGATCAAACAGATTCTTTTTTATGGTTATGGTGCGGTACAGGCTTAAACATAAATTTAATTATTATTATTGATTATTAATAAATATTAATTATTATACATACATTTTAAACATTACTTAAACATTATTATTCATATTTTATTAGGAATTACTAGTTACTATTATATATATATATATTATATTAATAATATACTAATAATAACTATAAAAACATTATTATTATTATTATTATTATTAAAATAATATTAATCATTAATTAAATATTTATTATTAAATATTAATAAACTGTTAAAATCATGTAATATAAAATTATCACCCAATTCTGTGTTACACCTTGATTATCATCTTCACTCCAATTCATTATCTCCAATGTTACACTTATGTTTGGACTGTATGGTCAATAGACCTCATTTACACATAATTGTACCTCATTTTTGAGTAAAAATAAGCAGAAATTCTGAATTACTTTGATAAAAATTAAACTTAGAGGCATGTAAAAGGATAGCTTATCACAGACTGGTAGACGCACACACAGAGAGACAGAGAGAGAGACAGAGACAGAGACAGAGAGAGAGAGAGAGAGAGAGAGAGAGGTGAACACGGACTACAGGCCAAATCAAGAGCAGGTGTGATAATAGATGGATGGATGGTTTGAAAGTCCAGACGCTGATGGAGTGACTGCTGGGACGGCCAATCACACATTAGTTAGCGGTCTAAAGAGAAACAGGCTTCCGACTGAGTGGCTGTTTTTTTGCTGGGTCCTAGTGCTCAACCTGCCTCTTTTTAATATAGCGTAACACTGTTTTTGGACTGAAAAATCACCTTTTGACCAGCAGGGAGCCCCCTGATCTCCGGGGCCCCAAGCAATTGCGTGGTTTGTGTGTTGGTTAAGTCCGCCCCTGCATATACTCATTTGACCACATTCCACGGGCATGTTGTACTGCCAGCCTAACACTGATTGAGCAATAACAGCTACAGTCTGTACACCTCCACTGTGGAGCATCAAGAAGAGGGTTTCTAATAAAGTGGCCAGTGTGTTATATGAATATTGCTTGAATGCACCTGTAGAGATGACCGTGAGCTGAGAGGAGAAACTGGAGGATGAGAGGCTGAAAAGAGGAGAGAAAAACTAACTACTGTCAGCTTCCTGGGATTAAACTGTACCTGGCAATGCAGGAAACTTCCATGCTGAGCTTTCTCGCTTTGGTGCATATTCGCCATCACTACAACACACAAGCATGGTTACATGTGCACACACGCACATACGTACACACACACACAAACCTGGACAAACACACAGGCAGCAGGACTGGCAGACACATTGCTGACGGAAAAACGTCACAGCTGGGGGGAAAAGGTGCTGTGAAAACTCATAACATTTCTTAAAGACTGGTAATTTGTCTAATGTAATATACAGTCATATCAGAGTATTAGGACCAACAGTTTTTGGAGTGAACTTGGCCCAGAATGCCTTGTAACAGGGTTTACTGCATGTATATATAAGTGAGCACACCAGTCAGTTGTAGCAGAGTGTAAAACCATCATCATGAGCAAAGGACGTGATGTGACTGATGTACTAAAGGGCTGATAAAAGGGTACCAGGTGAAGCATGGTGGTGGAAGTACCTCAGAAATCACTAACATTGTGAGATGTTCTAGAGTAAAGGCGAACAGAAAATTGACTTCTTGTACATTGAGCTTCCCAACAGGGTAACAGCGGTGCCCCACAGGCCACTGATGTCAGAGAGGTACTGCGGAACACTGCACAGTAGTGTTCAACATGCATTTCTGTAAGTCCAGCGGTAATAATGTACCAATGCTACAAATGAATACTGTTTTAACATTACTATGATGGTAGCACCACTGCACGTTTTGGGAAGGGTACTGTTTGGTGCGGCCATTTGGGATTTTGAGGTGGGCTTTACTTACATTCCAATTAGGAGCTTGTGGGGGTGCTCCAGTTAAAACTATGACTAAGAAACTTTGACTTGGCAGTCCAAATTCTCAACGTTTTGTAGCTTAAAGGTTAGAGAAATGTGCTGGGGACCAACTCTTAATATAGACAAGAGAGGCTTGAAAAGATTGAAACAGCAAAAAAAAGTGCCTCCTAATTTACAATTAGCATAATGTTACTTGGTGTCAATAAGCTGCCATTGCTTGCTAGCTATTAGCTTCATAGCTCTACTGCAAAACTAGTGTAAACATCAACCGTGTTGGTTTATCAACTAGTGGCACTATTATTTGTGTACTAGTCATTTCTTGCTTACACTGTACATGTATGAAATAATATTCAGAATATTATAACCACCCCTGGTTTGGAATTATCTCAGCCCGGGACGTCATGGATGTTAGCTGCATGTAGAAATAAGTGAGTACACTAGTCAGCTGTAGCAGAGCTGTAGGTAGTCATGAGCAAAGGACTTGATAATAAGGCACTGGGTGAAGCATGGTGGTGGTAGCATGTCAGAAACCACTGCCTTTGTGAGATGTTCTGAATGGACTTCTTGGACTTGAGTGTCTTCGCCAGTACACAGTCTGAGGGACTGCAGTTGGAATTTGCACAAGTGTCTCCAGATACCTTCCGTCACCTAATACAGTCCATGGCAGTATGACTCATTAGTGTCATCTGAGCCCAGGCTGTTTATACCCTCTGTAAGGTCATAATATTCTGATAAGGCAGTGTATTCTCTTCTGTACTATGGCTGGACATTTTCCACACCAGCCACCAGTCTCTACAGAGCTGCTCAGACTTTTCTATAACAACAAAAGCATGTACGATCAATATTTATTATTTCATAACTGCATAAATACGCAGTAATAATACTAGACTGAGCCCCAGGCCTGATGTTGGATCCTTTGTTTAAAAAGCAGTAAATGTGAAACCTGGCAGCAAAAAACATGTTAAATCCACTTCACTGCTCTGTCTGGACACTCACACCTTGCGGTCGTTCAGAAGCATGCCATTCATCTTCTCGATGGCACGGTCAGCGGCATCCTGCGTCTCAAAGTGGACGAACGCATAACCTTTCGATCCGTTCTCATCACACACCACCTGACAAGAAGAGAGCGGTCAGATCAGTGTCCAGCAGCCAATGCACAGCTCAGTCTCTGACATATAACTCATGTCCACCTGACAGTACTTTGACATAAAATGTGTCTTGAGACAATTGTCCTCTTACCCTAAAGGCAACTGGTCAGCCAAAACATGTTTTTTTTCTTTCATTTTGAGGCTTTTATATTGTCAGCATGTAAGACAAGCCTGTGATGTATGAACAACAGATGAATAAAAAAATTATCCTGAAAAATGTAGACAGAATTTATTCTTTTGGCCATTTTAAGACAACAGAAAGGCATGTAGAGTCCAAAAAAAAATCAGGCCCTTCACTGTGTGTATATGTAGATATTCTGAATAGTTCTGTGCAGTGTTGCCAAGTCCGCTTATTATAAGTGACTTTGGGCTTGTTTTTTTCTAAAGTCGCTTGCAAATCTCGTGAGTTGCATTTTTTTAGCTTGTTTTTGAACATGAAGATGCTTATTTGGGCTTGACTTTCTTTCCGAGTGAAACTCTTTGATTATCTCCCAGCTCCCCATAATAAAGCCACAGATGAGTGGTAGGTAGTTTGTCCCTTCCAAGCCCCCGTTTCCTGATTATCACTCCTGCACAAGTTGACCAGTCACACACCCAAACAAACACACAGCAGGCAGCACCCAGAGTGACGAGGCGCAGCATAAATATGAACTCGAGTAAGTGGGGAAAATATCGAAAAAAGTATAATAAAGAGTGGGACAAAGAGCGCACTGAAAGAATGGCTCTGACCTCAGATGGGAGATGCAAAATGCACTTTTCTTTTGATCAGAGCTTAAAAGATTTTGTTATTCAAAGAATTTACGTTTTTAAAATAATTTATTAAATAATTTAAGTTATTCAAAATGTTTATATTAAAAGTGTTTAGCATACTTTTGGTGCTATTTATGCATAATGTAATAATAAATGTTTAACTTTTATACTGTTTAAAAGCAGCCTCGGTTTTACAAAATGTTGTGGGTTGCCATGTTGGGCTTATTTTGGGCTTGTTTTCATAGAGCTGGTTGCTTGTTTCTATCGCGAGATCTGGCAACACTGGTTCTGTAGTATAAGCTTGTTAGCAAAATGGCATAAAATCTAAAAATCTAATCTAAAAAAAAAAATCTGTCTGAGCCTTCTCAGTGTTCTGAAGAAGAAAATACTGCACAATTTTTCATAAAAACGTCGCTGTGTCTATCCCCGTTAGCTTAGCCAGCTAACTCTGACTGGTAACAGATACTGTGGTGTACAGTATGTTCTTAAAAAGCCTTTTTAATACTAACCTTCAGTGAGAAACTCAGCAAGGTCGACCAACTCCTGTTATAAATCTTAGCTAGAAAGGAAACAGGTCTTTAGCTGTGTAGCTAGTTATGCTAAGACAAGCTATGAGAGTCTAACCAAAGCTAATGGCTACCCTATGTCATTAGATGCTGTTTTCCTGGGATTGTGTGCTGTTTGGGACAGATTCATATGCCTGTGGAATTTAAATTACAACAACAATCAATAGTCATAGACCTATAAGTGTGTTGTGAAGCTAAGGACCTTCATTTAGATCCAACACTTTCTTCAACTAACCCTAATGGACTGGTGAGTGTTGTTTACTTAAATATTTGGCTACGCTGGCATACCATATGCATATGAAATGGATTAGTTTGTGTTGTTAAACACTTGAATTTGTAAGATTACACCAGATAGGTGAAACATTTTGCTGTGGACTACATTTTAATACTTAATAAAATACAAGCTCAGTTTGTTTTTCAGTTGTCTTCAGTTGCAATTAAAAGACTGTAACTATGTATACAGAAGGGGTCCCTGGTTTATGTCTCCATCTAATAAGCTTCCATTAGTGGTGAATGGATATTCTATTACAGTCTCATAGCTCCAGTGCTAAACTAATGAAACTTCAGATAACAAACATGTCTTGGTTGACTGGTGTCATTTATAATTTCTTCATCAAACTATCAAGTTAATCTTGATGATCTCCCAGATGTTACATGTTCTCAATCACTTACCTTGCAAGACAGGATATTTCCAAAGGCTGAAAAGGTGTCATAGAGGGCTTTGTTGTCAATGGACTTGTCCAGGTTCTTGATGAAGACGTTTCCGACTCCCGATTTGCGGAGTGATGGATCTCTCTGTGACCACATAATTCTGATTGGTTTGCCCTTCACCACATCGAAGTTCATGGTGTCCAGAGCTCTCTCCGCTGCGAATAAAAAAAAAAAAACACATTAAACTTCTGTTTATCAAAATTAACAAAGCAGTGGCATGAGTAACACAGCCATCAGGACATGGACACACATCAGACAATTTGTAAAAGCAAAGCACATTTCTACAGAATAAAAAATACAAAATAATTTAATATTAGAACACCACAAAAAAGTTCATTTTTGTTTATAATTTGATTTAAAAAAACATTTGTTTTGAATTCAGTAAAAATAAACTGACATATATCAAGCCTTTTATGTTTCAATACTGATACTGTTTGAATAGTAATTTAATGAAATGTAATCATTTGAGGTTCTGCTATAAATAAAGTTATACGTCATGATAATCAACAGTAAAACAAAAAAAGTTTGAAATGTGACGTTTTCTGTAGTGAATATAAAATATATGACAGTGTAGCAGTTGAACTAAATTACGAACAGAAATTCTCACACTGTTAGTCACTTAGTGTTTTTTTCAGTGTAATTGCAGCTGATCACAGACATACAAACGCAGAAGTATAAATGCATGCTACATTGTAGTCGATACGCTGACTCGACGCAGAAGTATAAATTGGACTTTAGCAACCACCTAGCAAAAATTTAGCAACACCACAGCAAGCACCAAGGATACCAATGCAACACCTTAGCAACCACCTACCAACAGCTTAGTAACAACTTTGCAACACCTCAACAACCATGTTAGCTGCGCAACCATTCTGCAATTCCTTCAGGAAAAGCACTTTTCTATTTTTTACTGGGGTTGGTTTTCTGTTATTTTTTAGTTGCTACTTCCTTCTCTTAACTTTGATCCAACCCGGAAGCAAAGCATCCAGAGGGCATTTGACTCAACTAAACTGATGTTAACTCTAACCCTAACCACTCAGGCTCTTTAAATTAATATTACATATTTTCTAATATTCAATATAAGAATTAATGTAATAAAACAATACTGAACTGGGAAATATAGGACCATGAAAACACAAGAATGACCCTGAACCTCATATATGACCATGTATGGTCAACGGAACTATATTTGATTGTACAAATATATAATTTTTCACTTTCACTTATTTAGGGTCCTACCAGAGTGAAAAGGAGCCTTTGAGCTTTTTGAAAACGGACAATCTGTTATGAAGTGAAATACAATTTATATGTTTAACCATGTTGTTCTTAATATTAAGGTGCAGATGTTATTCTTGTTATGAAGAAAATGTGTCTCAATGAAACATGATGCTACATTATAGCATCTAGACTTCATGAGAGAGACCTTCACCGCCGGGCAAAGTGGAATAACTCTAGACCATGGACTGGGGAGGGAAACAGGCTGGGAAACTGTGTGTGTTGTTTTGTTGACTGTACTTTGCTGATAGCTATAAAGTGTGACTGCTGTATAAATTAAACTCTGGTGAAGTCTGTTTGAAGGGCTCAAGACTGCACTTTGCGCTGCAAAGACCATATAAAATACAGACTTCTATTCAACAGGGTTTTGTTTAACAACAGCTGTAAGATCTAGCACTTTTCTTATAAAACTAGTGCATCTCCAAAAATTAGAATACTGTGAAAAAGCCCATTTTTGTTCAAATTAAATTAAAAAAGGTAAACTGACATACACTACTCACTAAAAGTTAGGAATATTTGGCTTTCAGTTGAAATTTATTTAAAACCTAAAAAGTTCACACTACAGTAACATTATATCATTAAAGTAGGCATTTATGTAGAAGTATGTAGTGGTGGTTTCCTCTCAAACTATTTGCTGAAACAAAAGTCAACAGTGGTGGTTAAACCCCAACAAATAATGTCAATGTCTCAATAATGTCTCATGTGTCCTTCAGCATCAATTACAGCTTGTCAACGACATCTCATTCTGTTCACAAGTCCACTTATTGTCTGCTGAGTCATGGCATCCCACTTTTATTGAAGAGCAGCCCTCAGGTCATTGAGGTTCTGGAGTACAGAGATATAGGTTTTCTGTGTCATTCAGGAATGGAGGGAGTGCAGGTCACTTCATTTGAGGTACCACTGTCTCCAGAATACGTTCACTGATGATGTGACCTCAATGAGCTTGAGCATCGTCATCCATGAAGATGACATGAGGCCTGTGTTGTTCATGCAGACACACAAATGACTGATGATTAATGATGTTAGTTAAGTAGGCAGTTCTGTATTGACTAGACACACTAACACCACCACCACCAAATGAGCTGGAGTTCTGTGGCTACATCATCAGGTTCTGCAGGGCACTGTTCACAATGAAGTGGTCATCAATGTGTGATGTGGCCAAAGGATGTCCACTTCTGTGTCTTTCTGCGACTCTTCCAGTCTCTCTGTGTCTCTGTTACAACCTGCTGATGACACTCTGTGACACTCTAAGCTCAGTGCTCACTTCTGTCTGAGAACATCCTGTCTGAAGCCTCACAGTGGTGAGGTTCTGATGATCAGGTGTGAGGTGTGCTCTCAGTGTGATGATGTCAGAATGATGATGAGGAGGAATTTAAATACTAATTCTGACTGAAGCAGGATGTTTATTGGTGGATTCATGGATCAAACAGCTGTTGTGAGTTTTACTGTTAACCTCCTTGTTAGAGAAGCAAGTTGTGTAAAAAGTACTGAAACACTGAACATGTGCAGTCAAAAGTTTAGAGACGGTCACATTAAGTTCGCATGTAAAGATTTTTGCATTCAGCCTCATCCTGAAATTTCACCCGAAAGCCAAATATCCTTACATTTTGCGAGTAGTGTGTGTTATATTCACTAGACATAAAGTGACATATTTCACTTTTTTGTTTCACTTTTGATTAGTATGACTTATAGTTCATGAAAATCAGAAATCTACAATCTCGAATTATTACAATATTTCATCTACAGTAAGTTGATAGTTTCAGTAAATTATTAGTTGAAATATCTCACTTTAAATGTAACAAATATAAGATATAAAATATGACAGTTTACCTTTAAATCATGACCACAAATGATTTTTTTCATGTTATTCTATTTTTATTAGGACTGAATGATTGGCAGCAGCCTAACTATTAATAATATAACTTGGCACATTCCATTCTAAATAAGATCACAGCATTGGTTGGGGGTGTCGTCACTTCCCATGGTTGTTGTAGAGTTTTTAAAAACATTCACCAAATGTGAATACCATTGTAGCTTGTCAGGACAGTAAAGCCTACCTAATACTGCATCTTCAAAAATTGGAATATTGTTTAAAAGTTTGTTTTCATGTATAATTGAATTAAAAAGGTAAATTGTCATATCATTTATATTTAATAAATGTAAAATAACATTTTTCATAGTTATTTACTCAATCTCTAAATGAAATATTCTAATCATTATAGATTCTGGATTTCTGATTTTCATGAAATGATCAACATCAAAAAAGGCCTGAAATGTCATTTTACATGTACTGAATATGACATTTATCTCTCTAAAGTCTTTAAAGATAATGAGTTTAACATGTTAACAGAGTTTTCTGTACTGCTGATGAGAATGAAGTAACATCACAATGTAAGTACTTCACTCTGGTCTACCAATAGTGACCAAACACACATACACGCACTCACTTAATAAAGAGTAGCACATTTATCAGCGTAACAGTTCAACAGTCTAACTAAAGCAGCATAAATGATATGGTCTCTCTCTCTCTACTACACACATATACCAAAGGGGGCTCGTCCTTTTAAGCAATTAACTTTCATCCTAACACCATTATTCAGCCCCACACTTGTTGTAGACTGCTGTTGTTTGCACTACCATATACATCACCTGTCTTGAACTTAATCTGTACGTTTGTTTGTGTTTTGTGTAATTCTAGGCACATTGTCTATAATACAGGTCACTGTGCAGTCTGTGTATATTAAGTATATTGTTTATTTTATAATGTGTATTGTCTGTAAATTATATATACACATTACCTGTATATTGTACATAATACTAAAGAGACACCAACACCTGGAAACACCTACATGACCTCCCACCTTCACTAGACTACCATCCAACACCGACATACATGTAGTACATGTGTCCATCCAGCACACACACACACAATTCCAAACACACACTCTGTTTGAAATGTCCGGTAAACATCATGGAGCAGCCTTGGCTCTGCTGACATCAGCAGTTTGCAGTGTGATTGTGTTTAACATGGAGCTCAGGGGGGAAGAGGGATCAACGAGTGAGCAAACGAGAGAGAGAGAGAGAGAGTGTGTGTGTGAGTGAGAGAGAGAGAGAGTGTGTGTGTGTGTGTGTGAGTGAGTGAGAAAGAGAGAGTGAGCGGGAGAGAGAGAGAAAGAGAGAAAGAGTGTTTGGGGGTGGGCAAACTGGAACATTCCCATCTGCCCTCGCTGGCTTTACAGCAAAGTGCCTTCAGCTTTCTGCAAAACAAACAACTATTGCTTGACAAGCACCTCACCCGACTCGAAACGGAGATACCAGCTTTGTGCAACCTCCAACACTACACATAAGCTAAACATCAGGCCTCCCAGCGAAAAGAACAATCCAGAAGGTCTCAGTGGTTTGTCCTAAACACTGAGATCAGATGGCGACACAAGATCTGCTCAGATGTTTCTCCTGAGGTTGAGGGCACATCTCAATAAAGTCAATGATCAGATAATAATGCTCATCACAGGCTCAACCTTCTCTCCTCCAGCACTCAGAATCTTCTCAGCTTTGATGCTCAGAGCGACCACTACTAATGTTCAACCATTTTAAAACCGTAAAAAAGTTCATTTGTAAACCATCATGTTTTATATTCATTATATGTAAAGTGTTTATAATGTTTGAGATGTTATTATTATTGACTGTTTATGATGATGTGTAACTGAATTAACATTATAAACACACATTTTTTCATTATATATTTTTTGATGTACTAGTATAATGTTTATTGGGAAGAGTTGTCTCGTTCAGGGACTCTTTAGATCTTCTATCTCACCTCTGATCACTAGTCATTTTTTTTTACACTTCCTGAGTAAAACCAGGTGCCTGAATGTAACAGCTGCACTAGCTTCAGCTTTGCTCTGCTACCTTCAACAGATCTCCAGCTGTTTCACTCACATTTAGGAGATTCAGTGCTAGGTTTGGGGGGAGGCAAGAGGAAGGTCATATTCATTTTACAGCCGCAATAGGATAACAATAGGATGGGTATTGTGCATTCTAAAAACAAACAGCTCTTTTAAGAGCTTTTACAGGTTCCTCAGACTGTCACACCAACGAAGCATCTCCAGGACCTCTTTCTAAAGGTGCTTTGAAAACCCTCCAAGGTGATACACTTGTATCATAAAGACATAGTAAATGCATCCTGTGCAGAGATCACAGTGTGTGCTGGTCTCTGCTCTTTGTTTTCATAGCCGGTCCGGCTGCATATACATGTTAGTCCCACCCTGAAGAGCCTTGACTTCTCAACACTGTGCTGAAAACACAAACAGGAAAGAGGTAGGCGTGGCCAAAGGGAAGCTTGCTGTTGAATGCGCAACATTTGTTTTGTTCTCAGATGCTGATGCTCTAGTGTGACATCTAATGGCAGAAATTATCATATACAGAACATTTATAGTAAAGTAAGAAACTCATTCTTGAGAGGTAACATGTTATTCAAGTCTGTTGAAAAAGATTCTTAAAACACAAATAATTCCTATAATAACCTTGATTTCAACAAAGATCCCTCAAAGGGCAGTCATGGGCTTGTGGTTAAAGAACCAGACTTATGACTGGTTCGATCTCCTGAACCGAACAAACAACTGAAGTGCCTTTGAGCAACACACCTAACACCTAACTGCTCCCTGGACGCTGTGGATAGGGCTGCCCACTGCTTTGGGCAAGTGTGCTCACTGCCCCCTAGTGTTAAATTCCTCTGAGTGCAAGCACACCAGTCAATGTGTCACTTTCCGAAATAAAGGTTCCTGGAGGAAAGGTTCCTAGAGTGTAATGGAAGTGTGCTAGAAGTCACCTGAGCCATCAAAGAGTGACATTTGAGCAACATGAGCCTTTTCAGCCAAGTCCACAAGAATTTGACCAAGTTACCCAATCAGATCTAAGCTCCTAGATAGAGTTCAGTCCCTGAAATAGCCGAGGAAACCAGTTGGCTTTTGTTGCCCAACCCAAAGGCTATAAACTGCAATCCTGCTTGAACTTTTGGTCAAAAACAAACCACTCTGGCCCCAGACGACTTTAATAATAATATCATAGCCAGACTGTTATTGTGGCCAGCTGGTTGCCTCACTTTCATTTGTTTCATTCAAGTCCTGCTCTAGCTCAGTTAGCACACTGAGCCAGAGCCAGGCAGGTCTATATTTAGCCGAGTGTGGGGTCCTGTGAAGCTATGCACTGGCAGCCAGGGCCAGCCGAGAGATCCCTGCCCATTGATGGAGCTCAGATGCCTTGGACAAAAATGTGTTGTGAGCCTCCGACAACTGCTTACACATGCAGCTGGTTAGCACCGAGGACAACGCCTTCTAGCTCCACAAGACTGATAGCAGTTTTCTGGCCTTGTTGGTGGGGGAAGGGCGTTAGATTTGGGCTTATCTTTAGAGGAACAGACAAAAGGAATGAGAGTGGGCGCGCCTTTGAAGACCTACAATTTAACTGTCCGGCGTCACCGTCCTTTTAAGATTGAGCAGAGCTCAAAGGAGCTTTTGCATCTCAGCTCACTTAAACAGCCATTTTAATCACAGTCCCCCCATCAAACCTCACACATCAGCCGAGTTAAAAACAAGCTGACATTCTGCTTTTTCACTCGTCAGGGCCGTGGAGTTCAGCTCTGACCTTCTGACCTCTGCGCTCTGAATAGGTCCTGGAGCAAATGGACACAGGGGCCGATCTAGAACATTTTGACTGGGGTGGCCAAGGTGGGACATACACTACATGTCCAAATATTTGTGGACACCCCTTCTAATAAACATATGTACACATGCATAGCTTGTCTAGTCCAAGTAGTGCCATTAGCACCAACGGCAGGACTCTCTGGAGAACCTATTGACACTATGGCTAATGTCAGGTGTGGGCTAGATGGGTGAAATGCCCAGCATTGTGCTGCTGAGAAATGGAACTCTGTTCTCTAATCCATCCATCTTTTGGGATGAGTTGGGATAGTGACCATCCAACATCCTGGGAGGTTCCTGTGAGAGCTTTTAGGGGTTCCTCAGAATGTTGTACCAATGAAGTGACTCTAGGAACCTTTTTCAAAGGATCTTTCAAAACCATTAAAGTACTGTGAAGAACCCTTTCCTGAGAGGTAAAATGTTGCTGGAGGAACCCAGTCTGATGTAAAACACTAATGGTTCCTAAAGGAAATCCTTCAGCAAGGAACCTAAACAAAGATTACTAGAGGAACCTTCACTTTTCAGAGTGTAACCAAAGCCTACAGCCTGGAAGCTGTGCTACAAGTGTTCTCGAGATTGTGGAACGAAAATATATATGTACCATAAGACATAAGAGCACTGGGACGGAGGTTCTCATTCTGTCCAATTAGAAACCAGAAGTAAAGAACCAGTATGTCTTCTCAGAGCTACTTCTGCAGGTTTTGCTAGCTAATGCTATACATTTTTTTTCTAAATTTAACTGATATAGTCAACACATTGGTGCCTATTAGGGTTTGCATTTGTGCACCAGCATAAAAGTTTTGATTTAAAGCACCTGATTTGGGATGGACTTGGGATGTAATTGTATATATATATATATATATATATTCCTCCTCTTTAAGCTGATCCTCAAGCTCTCTCATCTTAAATAATATTGGACGATTCTCATCAAGTCTCTCGGCCGAATCAGAGCAAGTCACAGATTAGGCCAAGTAAAAAAAAAAAATTGGTGATCATCCTTTTTCACCAAAATTTTGGGTCGGGGGGGAGGTGTTTTTTTTTTTTTTTTTTATAATGATTGATGGTAGAAAAGTATTGTGGCGGCTCTTGGGGGTGTCGGCCAATCAGATGGCTGCATGTCGTACGGTATTTGCATAAAGTTCTCTTGTGTGTTTATGGCGTCTATTTTGTAATTATTTGGGGTCTTTAAGAGGGGATTTTTGTATGTGTAATGATTGTTAGTTGTAGTCTAGTCTCTATGAGTTATTTTAGTGTGTTTTAGTTAAGGTACCGCTAATGTGTGTCTTAGTACATTTAGTTAGTCTGGTCGTGCTTTCGTGTTGTAAAGCAGTGAGCGTTTGCTACTACTCTTTCCTTTTTACTAAGAGAGCAGTAAAAGAGCATTCAGTAAGTAAATGTCTTATCCTTTTTCTTTGTTCTCTTCTCCGATGCTACAGTATGTAGCGAATATTAAAAAGACGTTGAAAACTTAAATAAACCATGTTAAACCTAGATCATGTTCTTCTTGAGTAATTTACATATTCAGGGCAAAGCCACGAAAATACTCGTTAGCAAAACACAGCGCCAGTTTCACTGAAAGACACACACACACACACACTTGATACGTTTATTTCAAAACTAAACAAGTAATTGTTTATTTGGGTCTCTGGTAAAGTTATTCTGTCTTATTTATAGAACCGGCCCTCCGTCTGCTTCTCTGTGTGTGAGTCTGCGCGCACGCTGCGATAATACTTATTATAATATATTACAGTTAGTTAAAATAATCCACAGTATTTTATTTCATTAGATAACAGGGAAATGAAACGAATTTTATTGGCCGACTGCAGTGTTTTTACGATGCTGGCCACTACAAAAGCCATGATTTGCATCACAAAAACGACCGGGCATTGGTATTGACAGCGAAGTGTACTGCACATGTGCAGAATTGATTTGGGATCACGTCAATGGAAGCATGCGAAATTTGAATGATTCTAGGCCAGACTAGGGTGTTTTTTTGTGTTAAAAAAAAAAAAAAAAAAAAAAAAAAAAGGTCGGGTGCTTTTTAGAGGGTCGGGCGGGGATGATCACCAATTCTTTTTTTTTACTTGGCCTTATCATGGAGGTACAACAACTACATGAAACTACAAATCTGTACTATACTGAACTGCAGCATCATATCATCTCTGTCTTATGAAAAACTGTGTCCTCTCCAAAACTTTGTCAGGTAAGTTCATGTAAAGAAATTTTATTCCAAGGAATTTTTGGGCATTTTTGATGGTCCACTCATCATGACATGTTCACACATTGTAAAGATGATCTGTGGTGTTCAAAATACGTAGAAACCCAAAAACATCTGTATCACCATGAATCAAGTCATGTCAAATAGCATAGTGTCACAGTTAGGGCTGTGTATCGGCAAAAACCTGGAGAACCTGAGATATGGCATCATTATATGAAGAACTAAGTAAATGCACACCTGGTTCTAAACACAGGGGTGTTACTTTATAGCCAGAACACTGATTTGTTATTGAGTACAGTAATGCTACACTTATCAAACACAGACTTCTCGTTTTGTGCCAAACCTCCAGTCAACAGCAAATCAAACATGTGTCGTCTGAAGCTCCACATCAGATCCAGATGTTATTATGGATCTTGTTTCGTATACCTTCTCTCTCTGAGCTGTGGCAAAGGCAGAAAAAATATTAATTTCGCGATAGCATTCTCCCTTGATGACTCTTTAAATAGCGTAAATGGGTCACGGCAGGTTATGAAATCTGGGCCAATATGGTGGCCCTTCACTGGAGCCTCTGCAGATACCTGTTTTAAATACTGATGCCTGGGCAGCCACGTTCACCAAAGCAGCGTGTGGAGGAAAAAGTCCTGATCATGTTGAGCCCCAACTTCCACTACAGCAAGACCCAACATTCAGGCTGGATGGAAGAAGTAGGACACCTTGTCTATGTGGGTCAAACACCACATGTTCAAATTCCCACCTCATTCTTTATCCCTGAGCTGAAGATCTTGTCAAGGTTAGGAGCTAAACTTGTCTCAGAGCAATATGGAACCTTTCAGAACATCAGCATTAGTTTACAGTTAAACCACAACTGATCAATACACTGTCATTTTCAGCTCTAAGGGCATCAGACTGACTGATAAAGGATCTACAGTCAGGGTGAAGGTCAGGGCATCTAAACTTCTCCACAGTTTCTTCAGGTCCTCACATACATGCTCAGACTGAGTTACTGTCATTATTAAGAGCTATTATTGTTATTAACTATTATTACTACATTATTATTAATAAATAACAGGTTTATTAGTAATTACTACTATGATTATCATTACCAACTGATAGACCTTGCAAAATTACTTTGTTATCGAATATAAACCCAATTAATTTAGAAGTACTTTTCCTTACTTGTAAATAACTATGTAATTCATTTTGCAGTTATTTGATGTGATGGTGAAGTCTGCAGTCAAAATAAAGTAATAACTATTACATTTCCAGTCAAATATAAATAAAATAAAATTTGAGCATTTATATTACATGTAAATAATGTTAAAACTGGTGTGAAAATACACACATGCATCAATGTTTGCTGTTTGGTTTAGATTACATATTATGATACAGTATTACGTATAGTTACACGTACACAATATTATGTATAGTTATATGTATACAGTATTATATGTAATTGTATACTGTATATATAGTATCATGTATATTTACATGTATACATACGTATAACCTATATGTATAGTTACGCATATACAGTATTATGTAGTCATATGTATAGAGTATTATGTATAGTCATATGTATACAGTATTATGTAGTCATATGTATACAGTATTATGTAGTCATATGTATACAGTATTATGTAGTTATATGTATAGAGTATTATGTATAGTCATATGTATACAGTATTATGTAGTTATATGTATACAGTATTATGTTGTCATATGTATATAGTATTATGTA
>BRDA01014018.1:64232-85440 GCA_036984385.1 Crenuchus spilurus
CCCCCCCCCCCCCCCCCCCCAAAGATACTAGCATCAACTGGCATCTGAATAGAAAACAGACACTTGTGTTAATAAATTCCTAGTACCATCACATTTTTAATAGTAATGTAAATTATTAATTACATTTGCTGAATGAATTTATGGGACAGTCATAATTTTGAAACATTTTTTATTCTACCACTTTTATTCAGTTTTCTCCTACATAACCAGGACATGTTTTTCCTGACAGAGTGCGCACACACACACACAAAACTCCTCTCCCCTCACCTCATTCCAAAATGTCAGAGAAATGTACAGAAAATGATAAGATCATCTTGACCTAGTTACATTTGTCAATTTTACATTGCCCATTGCAGCATCCTCAGGTCCTATCTGTGACAAAGTTTTAAAGATGTTATCAAAATTAAACACTTGTATTTTACTAAACACTACAAACACTAAACAGTGTCTTTTAAAGGCAGTGCATGCTTGAGATTTGAGTGGTTATGGACAACACCTCTGTGAAGAGATCACAGTAAATTTCTATAAAATGGTGCAATTCAGAGTTTAGAGAAATCTAAAGCAGATCAGATTCCAAGTATAGGTTTGTATGGATCTGAGTGTATGCGTGGATGTAGCAGGATGTTGTGATAATGCAGAATTCCTGCTGAGAGTATAAACACGCAACTATGCTCATCACTCAGTGGGAGGGATTCTCTGCAGGCTACAGAAACAAACTGAAACATCCTTTGTCCAATCAAGTGAGTATTTTTAGACCTGAACAGTGGACTGTAGACAGTGGACCTGGTTGGAACACACACAGCTGGGTTTTTACATGGCACTAAAACACACAACAAAGCTTCTCTGAGATAGAAAAAACACAGATCAAAAGGTGTACGTGTGGGAAGGTGGAGGGAGTCAGACATGAATAACAATGCACACTTAGAACAGACCTATTTTTACAGTTCCTTCTTGGCACTTCTTAATGATGCCACTCTCCATCAGTTTCAGAAAATCCCCCTTCACCTGCAGCAGAGAGAACTGATGATTAAAAGAGTGACGGTAGTTAATGCTCCAGGGATTATTACTACTCCATTTTATTCAGTGGGAATGTACCTACCCCTATGAAGAACTATAGCAATGGCACAAAAATATTAAACAATATAACAGAAATGTAATTTTTTATAGTGTTACTACAAGAACTGTGAAAACAACTTAACAAAAACTAGATCAAAAAGCAGAAGCAAAGTGCAATAAATAAAGTACACCCTTATTGCTTCCACAGGAATTAATCAAATAGCCTTGGTTAACTGATTATCAGCATATGTGACCACCTCTATAAAGGCAGACATTTTGGCAATTTGCTGGTCTGGAGCATTCAGGTGCATCTTAGCACAATGCCAAGGATTTAAAAACATCAGCAATTATCTTAAAGAAGCAGTTGTTGCTACTCGTCAACCTAAAAAATGTTATAAACAATTTGAAATCCATCATTTTGCACCTTGCAGAAATCGAGTCAGACATGAACTCTGTAAGCCGAAGTAAGCTAAGATCCAGATTATTTATGTCCTGCTTTGTAAAATCACAATTCCTAGAGGCTGTATTTTGTCTTTCACTACACTGTATCTAACAGCCAGGGTTTAAACACAGCACATTTTCTTTCACACCGCATAGAAATAGAGAAAATTTGCATAGAAATAGAAAGTTTGAGAAGCAAACTTGCAATGTTGCATTAACAGATGTGAACATTATTCCTTTCTTTCATTAAAAATAAAAGAAGGTTTTATATGTATGTTTACATTATTAAATAACACATACACTAACTACTCAATTTCTATACATCTTAAGCAAGCTCCTTATACTCCTGTGTGTGTGTTTGGGGGGTGGTGTTCTGCCAAGACTCACAGTTCCCAATAAAATATTGGGTTTCAGGCCAAGTTCAGGTCATGTTCTCTTTTTGTTTTAAGAACATGTGCAAGAAGCAGCCGTGGTCTGGTGGTTAGGGATCTGGTCTTGTGACCGAAAGGTTGCAGGTTCAATCCCCAGGCAGGTCATAATTGAAGTGCCCTTGAACAAGGATGTTGAACCATAGATAGGCTGACTGCCGCTTCGGGCACAAGTTCACAGCTTAGTGTGTTCATTTCACTGCCTGGATAGGTTAAATGTGGAGACCAAATTCCATTGTGTGCAAATCACACTGGAAAATTTTTTATGTAATCTATCTAATCTGGGGGTGTCCAAACCCAGTCCTGGAGGACCGGATTCCTGCACAGTTTGGTGATCTACCTGATCAAACACACCTGATTCAGCTTATCAGGTAATGAGCATGTTTAATTGTAGTGTCAGAGCAGGGCAATCAGGAGTTGGACATGTCTGATCTAATCTAATCTAATGTGTGTGTTACCTCTGGTATGTCGACCATTCTCCTTTGCTTCTGGTCTCTGTAGTTCCAGTCCAAAATGAGATATTGCAGTTCCTGCACACTCAAACCCTCTACGAAGGTGAAACATAGGAAAATTTGTTAAAACATCTCTCTCATACAAACATTTTCAGTATTTTTTGCATATATTCAAGCCATGAATGTACACTGACCTTTATTCATCAGAGCAATCACTCGACCAGGAGTCCCGACACCAATGTGAGTCACACCTTTACTCAACATTTTGATGTGTTCCTCCACTTTTATGTGTTTTGCGAAGAGCTTGATCACTTTAGCTTCTCCCTTGAATGTAGTCAGCTGCCTTAAAGAAAGGAAAACTACATTACATATAAAAGTCATGTACACATATGTTTCCTTAAAAGGGACATGAGTAAAAGCTGTTACTAACTTGATGAGTTCAATGGTTCGCAAGGCAGAACTGCAGATGATGAGAAGTAACACTGAGCGTGTCTGCGTGTGCCGTTTATGTACTTTAGCCCACTTGGGACAAACTTAAAATAAAGCAGAAACATTTAAAAAATGTCAAAAACAAAAACCCCGAATCAGTCAGAATAACTGATCAAATTAATTAACTAAAAATGTTCATTTAAAGTGCATATTTACATGTGTGTACACACCTTCTTTGAGGTAGGATGATAAGCTGTGTGAAAGGTCATTACTGACCAGGAAACATGACTCTGAAAGGAATAAATTACAATTAAACAGCTTTCAAATGTAAGTGTAAATAGAACAGTTATCTGTATTTAGATTTCTGAGATGAATGACTGACCTGGCACACCGAGCTCCTCCTGTTCAATAACAGATCGTGTCGCGTCAAAATGCTTCTGCAGAACATTCCTCAGGTCAGCTGGAGAGGCTGGTGTTGGCTCTGAACTTGCCAATACATCTGTGATTGTCTTTTTCTAAAAACATACATGTGATAAGACATGAGTTAGTACTATGAAGGCTGAGTGAGATGACTGCTCTATTCAGCACCAGCACTAAAGCCTCTTAGCAACACCATAAGCAAAACCTTAATAACCATCAGAGAATCCAAAACAAGATACCAATGTTCATTATCATATTTCAATGTGTTCAGATGAGGAAAAAAATCCACCATCTCGCACCTCTCACATCTCCTTTTCTCTTTAATGTAAAAAGCAGCCTGGAAGGAACTGCAATTAAGCTGTCAGTGATACAGTCAAGAGTTGAACATGCAGCCACAGGATTCAAGGTTCCTATGGATACGGGCAGTTATATCACATTGCTGTAAGGACGTGAATGAGATCCAAAGTATTACAAGAAAAAAAAAGTACCTTTGGCCTCTTCCTGGGCTTTTTGGCCTGTGTGTTTTCCTCTTCTTTTGTCTTCTCTTTTACAAGAACACATTCTTTCTATGAACATCACAAGAAGTTTGCAGCTGTTACAAAACACATTTACTAAACAAATCTCTACAATAAATAAAATCTGACAAGAACATACAGATGTTAGATTATTGTATAATATAATTATCTAAATTATTATTATTATTATTATTATTATATGTGTGATTTCTTCATTTGTCAATGTTCCTTTTGACAATTACAGAAATAAATAAGAGACTACTGTATATAATGTGTTTGACTAAAGTTAACTTTTTTTAATTCTATAAGCTCCTGACAATATTTCTCACAAATTCCAAATCAAATATTTCCATTTAGAGATTTGCAGAAAATTACATTTGGTCAAAAGAACAAAAAAGACAATGTTTCAAACCTTAAATAGTACAAACACAGTTTTTATTTAATGCATTACTTTTTAAATCCTGCAATACTAATGTTTTAACTTAAAAATAGGTCAGAAATTAGTATTTGGTGGAATAACCCTGATTTTGCATGCCCTCCTTACACAATGATGTTGGGCGACTTAACACCATTCCTGTGTACGCATTCAAGAAGTTCAAGATTGTGCATCTGTCTTTTGATCACAATGCAGAGGTTTTCAGTGGGGTTCATCTCTGATGACTAGACTGGACATTTGAAGTCTTCTCATAAAGACAGAGTTGGTGATTTGTATTGTAAAATGTTTTTGTTATGTTTCTTGAAATGTGCTCTAAAGTCTGATAGCAATCACCAAATCAAACTCTCTGAAGATGTAAATAAATAGTTGCTGTCTATAAAGACCACAGGGCTGCAAAACCCCTAAAGGCCGTTGTTTTTCTACTAGACTAGATTTGTTTTTTGTGTATGGGGTATTTTTATTTTCCTAAATTATGGCGTCTACATAGCTAGCTGCTTTTGTAAACCTGTAAGCTATCTAGCTGTGCTTATCTTGTATATAATCAGTGTAAATGATAAAATATGTCTTGATTAAAATAATGTAAAGTGTTTTTTAAACATTAATGAAATATGAGGTAAGTGGACAATGGTGTAAAAGGTCTCTCTGTAGCAGTGAAGCCTTGCATATTCATGCATTTTAGTGAAGGGGGCTTTAAAAAGAGGGCTCAAAGTAAGGGGTAGAGCTTTTTCACTTGTTTTGGCCTACCTTTACTAGTTTGTAGCAAATTTCTTGAGTTTTATTTTTTCTCCAGATATGCATGTTAGGCACATTCACTTTCCATTTAATGACATAAAATTATTTATACCACACGGTCTTGTTAATGTATGCATGCATTACCTGTACTGTCTTCTTTTTCTTTGTTTGGTCTGTTTTCTGTGGTTTAAGTTTTCTTTTCTTTGCTCTCTGCTCTGTGGGCTCCTCTGCTGTTGTCTGTGTGTTCTCTTCTACATCAGATACACCTAGACGACAACAAGCTTAATCAGTTAACCTGCACCAGTAATGACTATGTAAAAGTAGAATATTTTCATGTTCATACTGAAAGTTTAATTCGGGAACTAGGTCAAACTACAATTCCCACGATACCACGCGAGGAAACTAACCACGTGCAGTCAACCTCATGGAAATGTGGTGAGTTCACCAACTACAGACGAATACAAGAACAGATAAATTGTATCTTATACAGTTATTGTAAACGTACACCTAACTAACGTCCTTGTTGTTTATTCAGACATCTCCTAATCGAGTCTCCTGTTGCTTAACGGCAGCTTTAGACCTTAAAACATAAAAACACGTGGCGTGCTTTGTGTAATAACTACATGAACTGACTCTTATGAAACAACCAGATGTTTCATGTTATATTTTGTATACATTTACAGAATAACTGACCTGAATTTTCGTCTTTAGTCCACCACTCGTCTCCTAAATCGTCTCCCATGGCTGCCTGTAACGCTAAGTTAAGGTTTCACGATCGTACGTTCGCTATTCAAAGAGAGACTTCACTTTTATTAGCAACCCTGAAACTGAAATAAATACTTTCGCACGTTAACGACAAAAATAAGAGGACTAGACCCTCAAATTAACAATAAAAGCACATGAAATGCAATAACATTTATTTTAGACTTGTGAGGAATCTGCCGAGCTCATTCACACGTAGAGGGAGGAAGCAGGGCGGGCGATACCACTCGTTTATTTTCGATCCGATACAAAGCAGTTAATTCCAAAATAAATGGTCGTAACTTTTAAACAGAACAGATTTTTTAAATTTAAATGGGATTTTCTTTGGATTCCAATGTATACAATCTGGCAAGACGTTAAGATACTTTTATAATAAAGGAAACCCATCTTCACAGAATTTACTCTGACAATGTATATGTTCATAAAACTCATTTTTTAATGTAACTTCACAATGTGCCTTCTGTAAATCTGAACTGAAAGCATTTTTTTTTTTTCATTTTTGGAACAAGGTGACTTTGCTGATTTTTAGATACTTTTCAAAAGCTAATTTGTTTTATTCATTATTATTAGATGATAATGTAAAGCTTATAGCCTGCTAGGAAAATATAACCTGCATAAAGCCAGAATCACCTCTGATAAACCCAACTTTACAATAACCTATTTGATATTAGACATTTGGCCTGTACTGTTCTTGATTTTGTTTGTATATTCTACTTGTTTCCTTTTAAAAAATATTAAAGCTTGTTGATAGGTGGACAAAGTGCATTGAGAAGCAGGGATATTATGTTGAATAATAATTGTCTTTTCTGAAAACTCATTAAAATAAATTCTACAGCCAGAGTGCAGATAATTTTTGATTCACCCTTGTATAAGGTTAAAGTTTAGGGTGAACTGTGCAGCACTCTTTAGAGTACTGGGGTAATGTAGAAATATTTACTGAAGCCTCAGCTGTTCTGTGAAGGCTTCACACCTGATGTTGCTGTTAGGATTCAGCCACTAGAGCATTACTGAGGTCAGGTGTTGGATAGTTAGTTTTGGATCACAAACCTCTCCCCAGTTTGCCCCAGAGGTATTGGAATGAGCTCAATCACAGAAGAGAACACAGTTCCACATGCCTTAGGGGGGCTTTATACCCCTCTAGCTGGCACTTGGCATTCAACATGGTGACCTTAGGCTCTTGCATGTGTGATTGTTCTAGATGGTCCCATTTTACTGATATTGCTTTTCTACTGAGATTATACAAGAGCAGTTGAACACCTGTGTCTGCAATTGGTGCACCTTAAAATGGCCAAATTTACTAATTGCAAAATAATTGCCTTTTGGATCATTTGGACATATGGTGTAACAAAAAAAAAGACATTATCTGCCCGCAGGGCTCCTTTCTCATTCTGTCTTGAACCACTGGGTGGCACTGTTCTATTTAGCTGCTGCTGGAGTTCTTCATAAATATCTGGATCATTCTGTTAGGAAGTCAGGACATTTTAGCTCTGATCTAAAGGATTGAGTGTGTGTGCATGTGTGTGAGACTTTCTTTTTCCCTGGTTTCATGTCTATCATCTCTCTCTAACTGAGGGATATATAAATCCCTTCCCCCATTCATATTGCCCTCTTTTACTCTCCCTACCCAATTACTTATTCATCACTAACATGAATTAAAAATCTCTCGATTTCCCTTCAACTAACAGCATGATGGCTTATTCAGTGCCCATGTTTCTCCTCTTTTAATGTTACATGGCTCACTTGTAGGCTATTCTAATGAAACTCATTTTTTCCCCCCAGAAACTCTGTTCTATCTGTAGAACCTGTTGTGTAACCTGTTACCTGGGTTCCTAAGGTAAATGAACAGGTAAATCGGGCCATTGAGGGTAACAGTACTGGGTTGCTGTACACGCTGAAATTGTAAGTAAGATGAATGGATGGATAGTCTAGCTTTATCGATCTTTGAGGGACATTACAACAGCATCTAAATATGAGGGTGGTCAAAAATGATCCGCACTCTTTCAGAGGAATTTTTGAATTTTTTCTTGGTCTTACTCTGCTGTTTACTCTCAGACTTGTAGAGATGAATCCATGAGTTTCGTGACCAGTAAGTATTCTTTTAAAAAAACTTTCACTTTCCTTAGATTATTGAACCAAATTTTGTTTTCAGATGTCCAAACACATCTGTAGTGTATGACGGCAGTCTGCCCTTCCTTCATGCAAATCATAAGTTGGCGACCATTTTTTCTTGCGCTGCAGTCATAAATGAACTGACTTAACACATTCAAACCTGCACAGCAGTTACTGTGGACATGATGATCTGGTACAGAAATTGTTGATAAGACATTATTCTTGATTCATTCTTGTTCTAATCTTTGAGGGAAATTCACATATTCCAACATCACCTACATAGTGTGGAGGCGATACAGGCTGAGACCTTTTCATGAGCTGAAGACTAAGGTGTGATGGATGTTCATTACTCAGCTCGGTTCATTTCGGTCTGTAAATGACGTAACTTCATTATTCATTCCCATCCTTGGTCTGTAATACAGGAAGTTTTGGAGACTCCTGCCTACAAATGTAACTTTTATACATGCCCACGCTTTATCAAACCTACTTATTTCACCATAATTACTTTCTTTCTGCTCCATTCTTTTTATCCCCCTTTATTCTCTTTCCCCCTCATTTTCATTTTCTTCATATTCTCTTCAAAATATCCTTAGTGAGTGACTACATATAATGGCAGTATAGCAGAATATATGTGTTCGCATTACTTATTAGAATGGATTCTGCGGTGGTCCATGGAAAAATGGTCTTGCTGAATTAGACTGGAGTTTAATATTGTTTTTATTTTATTTCTTTTTATTTTATTCATTTTATGTAAAAAAAAAAAAAAAGAAAAAAAAGAAAAATAACACCAACCCTGCCACTCCTCAATTGTTCATAGAAAAGCATTGCTAATTATGATGGGATCCCTAAGGTCACCATGTATCAGATAGAGATAGTACTGGAACTATATTCTCTGGCCTGATGGAGCTCCATACAGTATCTCAAGGATGAGTGATGTCTGTGTTCAAGTAATGCTGGATGAGCAAGTGTACAAATGTTTGGAAATCCACTTCTTGATCTGTATCTTCTACTTGTCTCAAGTTTTGAATAAGAAGTAGGTCTGTGGTTTCAGTGGAATCACACCTATAACCAAATGCCCCTGGTTCATGCTAGTCAAATCTGGGCTGGAGGCTTTTAACAAACAATATTTTAGTGTCTAACCTGGTCGAGCTTGATTGTTTATTGTCAAGCCCTTCATAAATTTAGCAGGTGTTCATAAATTTAGCAAGTGAGACGAGTGATACATTTATTTATTCATGATGGTAACTGGTGACTGAATGTTTCTTTAAATGTGTGGCCCACTAGTAAAAATTACTAGTTATGAAACCCCTAGAAATGCATGTCAGTTCCTGTGTGACCTTAATGTGTACCTCAGCTGTTTGCAGGTCTAGAATGAAAACTGAAAGCAGTTGTAGGAGTTAGGCTAAAATAATGAAAGAGCAAATGGGGAATAAAAATGAAAATGGCAGGAATTTTCAATGACAGAAATGGCCTGTTAGTATCTTAAGTACTTGCCTATTGCTGGTTGATACTTCATTTGAAGCTTGTTTGCTTTTGCTTAATAATAGACATAGAGGTCAAATCAATGTCTGTCAATGGGAGAATAAAGGGATGAAAGAAAAATTCTATTGGATTCTATCTGATCCAGATTCTATCTTTTACTCCTCCATTCTCCGACAGAAAATCAATATGGTCAAATCAGTGAGCAAATGGAAGAATAAAGAACAGTACAACACGAAGACCAGATAGTAAAAGGCTATCAGGACATTAGTAGCAAGGACCTGAAGTTTCAAGGCAGGTTTGATGTTTTTTGTTTTTGAGAAATGCAGATGGAAGATGATAGAAGACACATTTAATTAGAAAAAAATAACTCAAGTATACAGTTTAACACCTTTTCCTATTTCTGTGTGCAGTGCTAATAAACATTTCTACTGGGTGATGTTCAGAAGACGACAGTGATGAATATCTAAACATGGTTAAATGTGATGGCTCTAAATTATTCCCAAAATGTTTAAACAGCAATATTTGTAACCCCAGTTTAACGTTCCTTGCTTTTTTCCATGCTGTTTAAATAATAAAGAATATGTTTTTGTTACATTTTTTTAATTTGGTTATTATAAATACATATTTTAATAATAGAAATATAATGCTTACATAAATTTTAGTAGTTTTGCCATCAATTCTAAAATGTTATTCTTGATGTAATAATTGTATTATTATAACTTTGTTTGTATAGATCTTTATGATGTTATAATGTCTCCATCATTGTACAGTCATATACATTTTGTATATTTGGACACATCCAAAATATCTTTTCTAGCTCAAAATTAGCTATTTGAACTGACACTTAGAATCATGTTATATACAGTGAGGAAAATAAGTATTTGAACACCCTGCAAATTTGCAAGTTCTCCCACTTAGAAATCATGGAGGGGTCTGAAATGTTCTTAGGTGCATGCCCACTGTGAGAGACATAATCTAAAAGAAAAAATCCAGAAATCACAATATTTGATTTTTAAAAAAAAATTTTTGTGTTACTGCTGCAAATAAGTATTTGAACACCTGCCAATCAGCAAACATTCTGGCCCTCAAAGACCTGTTAGTCCGCCTCTAAAAAGTCCACCTCCACTCCACTTATTATTCTAAATTAGAAGCACCGGTTTGAGGTTGTTACCTGCATAAAGACACCTGCCCACCCCACACAATCAGTAAGACTCAAACTACTAACATGGCTAAGACCAAAGAGCTGTCCAAAGACACCAGAGACAAGATTGTAAACCTTCTCAAGGCTGAAAAGGGCTACGAGGCAATTGCCAAGCAGCTTGGTGAAAAAAGATCAACTGTTGGAGCAATTATTAGAAAATGGAAGAAGCTAAACATGAATGTCAATCTCCCTCTGACTGGGGCTCCATGCAAGATCTCACCTCGTGGTCCATCAATGATCCTAAGAAAGGGAAGGACGTCGTTCCCCAAAATCTCGCAATACATGGCCCCGGTCATCCTCTCCTTAATACAGTGCAGTCGTCCTGTCCCATGTGCAGTAAAACACCCCCAAAACATGATGCTTTCACCCACATGCTTCACAGTAGGGATGGTATTTTTGGGATGGTACTCATCAATCTTCATCCTCCAAACACGGCGAGAGGAATTAAGACCAAAAAGTTCTATTTTGGTCTTATCTGACCACAGCACTTTCTCCCATGACTCCTCTGGATCATCCAAATGGTCATGGGCAAACTTAAGACGGGCCTGGACGTGTGCTGATTTAAGCAGGGGAACCTTCCTTGCCATGCATGACTTTAAACCATGATGTCTTAGTGTATTAGCTACAGTAACCTTGGAAACAGTGGTGCCAGTTCTCTTCAGGTCATTGACCAGCTCCTCCCATGTAGTTCTGGGCTGATTCCTCACCTCAGTTAGAGCATTGAAGATGGGTCGTGGCTGGGTCTTCCAACATGACAATGACCCAAAGCACACAGCCGGGAAAACCAAGGAGTGGCTCTGTAAGAAGCATATCAAGGTTCTGGAGTGGCCTAGCCAGCCTCCAGACCTAAACCCTATAGAAAATCTTTGGATGGAGCTCAAACTCCGTGTTTCTCAGCGACAGCCCAGAAACCTAGCTGATCTGGAGAAGATCTGTGTGGAGGAATGGGCCACAATCTCTGCTGCAATGTGTGCAAACCTGGTGAAAAACTACAGGAAACATTTGACCTCTGTAATTGCAAACAAAGGCTAATATTAACCTTAATTTTCACAGGTGTTCAAATACTTATTTGCAGCAGTAACACAGAAATAAATTATTAAAAAATCATACATTGTGATTTCTGGATGTTTTCTTTTAGATTATGTCTCTCACAGTGGACATGCACCTAAGATGAACATTTCAGACCCCTCCATGATTTCTAAGTGGGAGAACTTGCAAATTTGCAGGGTGTTCAAATACTTCAAATACACTGTATTATTCAATACACTGTTCAAATACACTGTATTATTATATACTGTATACACTTATTCTGTATATATTAATACAATTTGAAAAATTGAAAGATTTCAGTGCATTTTCAATGGAATTCCACAGATTATAGGTCATATATTATAGGTCAAAAAGATCTGAAATGATTCACTTTGGTCTGATTTTTTAAAATCACAAAAACCTGGCATCTTAACAGGGGTAGTCAAACTTTTGCAGGCCACTATACATATATGACAAAAAAAGAGAGAAAGAGAGATACATATACCTTGCTGTGGTCCACCTTGTAAATGTAAAGACATCCTCTAGTCCTTCATTGGTGGTCACATGAACATTGCCCACAGGATGCTGTTGGCTGGATAGTTTTAGTTCTTGCACTATTTTCACTCCAGCAGTGACACTTAGGTGTTTTAAAACGTCAGCAGCTCTGCTGTGTTCGATCCACTTGTACCAGTGCAACACACCAACACAGATCCCTATCAGTGCCACTGCAGTTTTAAGAATGATCCACCACACAAATAATACCTGCTCTCTGATGGTCCTGATTATTGAAGAATATGGTGAAAGAAGGCTTGGCACTTTATATGGTCAGTGGAGCTGATAAAATGGACTATATATTTATATAAATCAAGAATGACTTATCATCCATGCAAACCCTCTGCATAACAGCATTTGAGTAATGCATTATGTAGGCAAATCACCACATAACACATCTGATACACAGCATGCTTTACATTAATATTCAGGACATCAGCATGAATAAATGGCTTTTACTGATGTAATCCTATGGCCAGCATGTGTAGTCTATACTTTTCAAAGAGCTTGGAGTTATCTTTTTCATCAGAACTTAAGTAGTCAGCAGTGGCAATGTTTGACTTTTCATAAATCATTGCAATATGCCAAGTAAGATTACAATATCAACTGTGTCATGTAATCAAATAGCCTAAAAATGCATATTTATTTTTTTGCCTAGTGGGTATTCTGAAAAATCAGATAATAATGCATCTTACTGGCATATCTCCCTGACATGTAATGATTGTAGGTGATCCAGCTTTGATGAATTACTCTTCAACTTGCTGTGCTGTATATTCTGATTTTGCAGATACACGTATCTGAACATTTACCTACTTATTGCATTTTCTGTGTAAGAATTCCTCAAGGAAAGATATCAAGTTTTAAAACTTTTATGGGATGGAGATTCTGCAACTAAATTCAGTTCAAAGCTCAAAGAATTTAAATTCTGATACTCCTCAAAACTGATAATCATCAGTCTTTTCCATGTCTCTGAGCTTTCTCAATGAGGCTATAGAACACTGATGCTGTACGACTGGCAGTCATTTTTGGATTGTATTGATTGCAGAGGCTCAAACACTGTTTTGAAGGACAGTCAAAGGCACTAGACCTAGTCAAATTATTCTTTAGCAATAGCAGGTTTTCCCTCCTCCAAGATAAACCTGAATGGAAAAAGGCCACAAAAACAAATATTGCAAAACTAGTTTCCCGCTATGATGAAATGGAGAACCTTGCTAAAACTGAAATATGAAAAAGGGTGATGATAAAGGACTTTACAAATGAAACAGCCCATCATATTACAGCTTGTTTATTTGAATTGTTTGACATACAGTGTACACACAGTGGTGAACATTGAAATTTTGTCATTTTCAGTCATTGAAGTCAGCCTTGAAATTTCATAAGTGTGCATAACATTTGCAAAACGTTTGAATGGAAACCTGCCTAATGACGGAGAGACTGTTAATTGGGAGAAAAAGGGCAACTAAAGTCTTGAATCTTTGGAAGTTAGCAAAACATGCACTGCAGTCTTTAATATCAGTTCTGAAAAAGCAGGAACATTTTGCAGATATTGTACCTTCCAGTGGCAAATGAAGGCCTGTGAATTGACCTTAAAGGAATACTTAATCAATTGCTAATGAGGCTAATAATGAGTCACATTCAGTAGTTAGCACAATATGAAATGGGTCAAAGTTACATGTCCCAGGAGACCACTTAGCATTCATTATTCCCTTCAGAATTCCCTTTTGAGAAAGCTATAGACTTGTATTTGATAATATTGAAATTGTTGCCACAGTATATTTTTGCAAAGCCCTCCGCTTAGCAGGTTTGTGTGTATGTAGAAGGTATTATTTGCTTAGATTATTTATTTTCACATTTCTCCTCGCTGACCTAGCCTCCCCTTGTTGAAAGAATGATCTTTATTGGTTTCTTATCTCTGGAGTGTATTTATAGGTCTATGCATGGATCTTCTCCCTAGATACTAATTCATGAAATTATAGCGAAACTGCATGTGCTGTGAAACACACACACACACACACACACACACTTTCTGTAATATAGTCTGTGTGGGAGCTCAAATGATGGCAATTTGCTCCATTTGTGTGGCTGTAAGGGATTGGTTGACATAGAAGCACTGATGATGGGGTGTAAGCGTTAGGTTCCGATGGACCCACCACCCTGACGCCCTGATTATGGGTAATTTACCCCTGCTGTGTTGGCAAGGGATTCTACCCACGCTGCCTGAGTGTCTGTGAGAGTGGAAAAGAATAGTAGTCACTGAGTCTCTATTGCTGTTACCATGAAAGTAATTTCTATAATAACACTGAACCTCAGAAATACACAAATTGACTTTGGTTGTTGAAGTCATATACCTTGGCAGACACGTGAAATGGATTTGGTTCACATTGTCTTTATATGTCAATGTAAAAGATAATATAAATATTTCATCTCCATGTATGTCCAAAAGAGAGTCCATCACCCTGAAGCTTTTTTCCATTCTGCATGCCATATACTGTATGGTTTATAAATTATATATCTGTGTATGTGAGTGCACATCTGTACGCTTCTCCATTGTCCCATACTTGTAACCCTCTATTTGTGTGTATTGGCACTACAGAGCTGAGGATCAAGCGTTAAGAGCGTTTCTGAAACTCCTCACTAAATCATTTATACATCCTGCCTTTATACAGACGAGTGCCGCTGACAGGCTTTAAACACATACATCATTTACCAGCCTTCTATACATCTCATACTATCCTCCAACGTATGGCTTGTATGTTAGGTGATGGATCCCTTAAGCCTTGTTCTGATATTATGTGCAGTACTTTCGCTGAAGGAGGCCTGTGGGGCCTTGCATGTTCATGTTAATGATCCACCCACAGTTACATATGCTGGCTCAAGTGAGTGGTCACTGTGCAATGAATATGAGGACACAGATTTCCACCATATGGACCTTCAGGCTGATCAGAAGCAGGGTAGACATTACTATTGATGAAGGATGAAGTTTTATGAGGCTAAATAGAAAGTGGCATTTACTTTTCTTTTGGGAACATTGCTTTTTTTTTGTCTGTATATTGTACTAAAAAATGAAGATCTTGAAAAAGATCTTACACATAAAGCCTTTTTTGTTTTGCTGTTAATGGGTTATAGCTCATAAAAATCAGAAATCCAGAATCTCAAATGATTAGAATATTTAATTTTCAGTTTGAGTAAATTGCTATTCAAACAGTTTTAACATAAAAACAAAAATGCTTGAAATATTTAACTTTACATGCACTGAATATAAAATAGGGTGACCAGACATCTTCTGTTATGTCCTCTTTTTGAGACTTAAAAAGAAAGTCCGGGCAGAATTTCACATACGTCCGGGATTTTGTTGTACTCGAGAAGCGTTTTGTTCACAAACTAGTCTCGCCTCCCCCTGTTCCGTTTGGTTCATTAGAGTGAGATGTTACGCTATATTAAATGGAGATCCAGCTGAAATCCAATTTGAATTTCCCTTTAGGCTGCCACAAGCTCATGATTGGCTCTGCTGTTTCTTGCTAACGTGTGATTGGCTGTCGCCGCTGTTACTCCCCCAAATGGAGTCTGGACTGCAATTTGGCCGGCACTTTGTTTTCACCTGTAAGTTATTAACGTGTTGAGTGTTTGTTCTGCCTGTGTCACATTAGCTAGACGTATTTTAATATCAGCGGTTACATATTAAAATTAATTAATATTTACATTTGAGTGTGTGTCTGTGTGTGTGTGTCTACCAGTCTGTGATAAGCCATCTATTTACATGCTTCTAAGTGTAACTATTATCAAAATAATTCAGAATTTCTGCTTATTTTTACTCAAAAATGAGGTATAATTCTGTGTAAATAAGATCTATTGACCATACAGTCCAAACATATGTGTAACTTTGGTGATAATGAGCTGAAGTGAAGTTGACTGAAAAGGATTGGTTGATAATTTTATGCTACATGCTTTTAACAGTTTATTATTTATAAATAATATGTAATAATATTTTATTGATTCATATTTTTTTTTTATTACTTTATTATTCATGATAACGTTTAATAGTTATTATTAGTATATTATTAATAGTAACTAGTGATTATTAATAAAATCGAAATCATAATTTGTCAATATTTATTAATAATTAATAATAATAAAATTTGTGTTCAAGCACAAAAAAATGTCTTTGAACATGTAATACATTATACTCCCCCAAATCCCCCCTGCTACAGTGCTTTTTCCATCACCTCAGATCTGGTCACCCTATATAAAATATATGACAGGTTAACTGTTAGAATTAAATTATGAACAGTATTCAAATTTTTAGAGATGGACTAGTTGTTTTTTGTTGTTTTCTTCCAATTCCAGAAAAAAAGAGGACAGAGAAAATTACTTTGTTTCCTGTCTTTCTCTCTCTCTCTCTCTCTCTCTCTCTCTCTCTCTCTCCTTTTCTCTTCTCTTTTCTCCCCACTTCCTTGTCCTGTGCCGTAGAGACTCTCCCAAGCATCCCAACCATTCTTCGTTCAATAAAATATGCCGAGTCCTACTTTCCCCCAATGCAGCAAGTTCTCATCGCGCCTTTCCAACACAATTCCTTCTGCTGCATTACAGGCCTCTGAGTGAACTCTCCTTTTATCAATACTGCATTATATGTTACAATCAATAAACAGCTTATTCACCCAGTGTGGCATTTCTACCCTGCTGCTGCACATTGAACAGTTCATTAGCAGACGCCACTGTGCTCCATGGTGCTGAAACACACACACACACACACTCTCTCAAGATACCTCTCCAGTCCTGTTCTTTTCCACAGAACATTAATCTTCATTTAGTGTTTGATTCATTCAGCTATCAAACTGAATTATGCGTGTATGGGCCACGCCCCCTGACCACACCCTATGTCCATTAGCAGGCTACTAGCTTAGGTTCAGTGCACAGCGCTGTTTCTGCCACAGTCACTGCAGCCATGAGCATGCAATAACTGCACATCTCACTGAGCTCCAGTCACTCGCACTGAAAAAGATGGAAAGTCCATCTGTGCTGGACTTCTCTGTTATGCAATAGGAGATGCTGCCATGTTAGCAGTAATAACGGCAGCTTATGTTCTAAGTTAGCATGAAGACATACTAAGCACACCAGTAAAGAGCTGAGCAGGTGTTGTAACAGCTCACATTAAGGCTGGGTGATATAAGTCTTATGTCTGTCTGTTTTTTTCTATATCCATTTTCTCATTGATTATTATAAGCTCCCCAGAAAAAATAGCACCTTGTGTGTTTAAGGATGTAGTAACAGCAGACTCCAGCAGATGGTGTTGTATGAGGGTGATCGGGCTATAAATACCTGTATGGTCTGCAGCAGGATTCATAGATTGAGAAGAGGTTATATAATGCAGTGAATGTATCATTCAGTTTGTGGAAAATGGGTTGCAAAGCAGATGTTATTGATTGGGAAAAAGGTGTAATTGCATTTGGGAGAGCCTGCGGCCATAGTGTGAAGTTGAATTAGCTACATTTGCAGGTGTACAGTCATGTGGTTCTACCTGCAATGGCAAATATCAAAGTCTACAGGAAATTCTCATCAGAATTATGGCTGACGGCACACAAGGCCAACGGCTCTTACATGACATTCTGCTCCATATGTTCATGGTATGCAGTTCCCTTGGAGCGTTCATTCAGAAACTGATTGTGAAGAACCTGCTTTGTCTTCTCAAAGCAATTCTTGCCTCATAGCAAAGTGACTTTAATTCACAAGCTGTGAAACCTTCCGGAGTCCCTGTCTGTTTTGTCTTTCAGCCACAGTTCTGAGGAGAATATTAGATTAGATTATTTTCCCCTGCTGGTAGATCCGTATGACTGTATGCTTTGATAAACCTGAAAATTCAGCTACTTCCTTCACACTATAGCCTTTGGCACCCAAGTGCAATCACTCCTTTTTGCCAGTTATTAACATCTGCTTTGGGACCCATTTTCCACACATTGAGCGAGATATTCACTGTGCCACCTCTACTCAATCTGTGTATCCCATCACACACTCTGCAGGTCATTCATCCTTGTGCAACACCATCTGCAGGAGCCTGAATTTAATGCCATCTTAAACACACAAGGTGACAATTTTTTTGTTTGGTGAGCTTATGTACAACATGTGACTAGTTGTGTGCTACTTGAATTGCTTGTTTTGACTGTTTTTGTTTTGACTAATTGGCTGTCAGCTGGTGGGCAGGGCTTTGTCTTTTAAAAGGCTGCAAGTGACTCAGTTTTGGAGATCCCCATTACCTGTGAATAGTACATTCACTTCAGTAATGTGATGGCTGCTCTGTTTAGCTTGAGCTGACACAAGTCGCAGTTTGTATATATAAAGTACTTAAGATTCAGCATTTAGTATCTCTGCTGTTTTCTCTCTCTCTCCTGTGGTGCACCTTCCTAAAAGTATATTTGTAGTCATTGTGAGGTTCATTGGCCATTGTGTGATTGTAATGCCTTATTATAAAACAAAACAAATAGACATAAAAACAGAAACAGATTATGACAAAAATGTTCACTTTATGGCTAATAAATTAATGAATTGATTATATTTGTAGCACGTTCACCTCTCAGCGCTGAGGTCTTGGGTTCGAGTCCCCATCTGAGTGGAGTTTCCATGCTTTCACCGTGTCTGCGTGGGTTTCCTCCGGGGTCTCCGGTTTATTCCCACAGTCCAAAAACATGGAGGTCAGGCGAATTGGGTACTCTAAATTGTCAGTAGGTATGTATGTATGTATGTATGTGTATGTATATGCTTACACGTGTGTGCACCCAGCGATGGATTGGTGCCCTGACCTGGGCTTAGTTGAATAGTGTAATGCCCTGCCCTGCGCCCAGTGAGGGGGTAGGGGACTAACCGTGACCCTGATAAAGATTAAGCGGGTGTGATAATGGATGGATGGATTACTTTTGTGACTCCTGTGGTTTGGCTCATGTGTGCTTCACCTTTGACAAAATGTTTTCTTAATTCTCTTCACAACCTGATTTATATCTCCAATGACATATAAATGTATCTGCCATGGTTAGGGCTGCTCACCCTTTCGGGCAAGTGTTCTCACTACCTCCACAAGTGTGTGTGTGTTCACTAGTGTGTGTGTATTGTGTAGTGTGTCCATTAACGCTGTGTCAGTTCCCCACACATTACATAAACAATCACTTCTAAAAATGTGTTTAGTAGCCTCAGTAGAGTTATCTTTTGTTAGTGGCAGCACCAGCAACATTCAAAGAGGTCTGTTGAACATACTATCACTTGCATCTAAAGTACTAAATGAAATAATTACTGATAATTACTTTAACACACTGTGTCTCACAGAAATGTGGGTCAAACATGGTTAATGTGCAGCCCTAAATGAATCCACCCCACCGGGTTGCAGTTATTATCACAACCCGCATATTAATGGTCGCGTTGGAGGCATAGCTACAGTCTATGACTCAAATGTAGGCATCACTCAAATTACAAGCCATGAAGCAAGGTCCTTTGAAGTTCTTAGCCTTAGAGCAGCAGATCTGTGTCCTGCCTCAAAGTCAAATACTGTCTTACTTTCTACAATCTCATCACCCCCTTGGTCCTTACACAGAGTTTCTTAATGAATTTAAGTGGTGTTCTCTCTATAGATAAAGTTTCTCTGTTTTCTATCTCTCTCAACTTACAAATAGTGTAAAATACACGCCTTTTTCTCTCTTTCTCTGTCTGTTCCTGACCCTGTTGTCTGTTCAATGTTGTCTTTGCTGCAATTGCTTGATGCCCTCTGGGCCAGTTTAACTTATCTCCCAGAAGAAATCTATAAAGCCGCCATCAGATGACTTGGAGACTTTTATTTTCATATTCCATAACCTTCCATGGATACCTTGGACTAATTCCAGTCCTTTTGTTCTTCAGTAACCTCTATGAGTCTATAAATTCAGTCTCTAATTTTCCACTGGTTAATCAGAATCATTTCTGTTCAGTCTCCTAATCAGAATTGTTTCTGTGTCATTTTTCTCTTTTTAAATGACTTTTATTCCTTTTAAATGTCTTTTATTTATCCTGTTATGTTCCTGTGTTGACCAGAGTTATGGTTCCTCGCAAGGTTTATTCCTCTCTGCTCCTTGAGAGCATCTTGCCTCTATCTTGCCTTGCTCAGTAGAAGCTAGGACCTGAACGTTTTTGTGATTTTTATATCTAAAGCTGCAAAAACAATTTGAATCAAAGGGAACTTTTGGTTGTCCAAACAGGTGACGTTTACATAACCTGCCTTCATCAATATTACCAAAACATGAGGTGATTATTAATTCTCACAGATTATAGTGAATATACGCCATGGGTGACTCTCATAGTTTTCTTTGCATTCTGTTTGAGGCATGTTCACAGATATGCAGACAGAAATAAAGTATTAAAAAGGCTTCTGGTTGCTCTGCAGGGAACATTCTCATCACATTGGCTGATGTTACTCTATGTAAGGGACCAAATGCTCTCAAAGTAACATACAAATTATAATTCTAATTTAAATCATAAAGGTAAACTGTCATATTTTATATTTATTACATGTAAATTTAAAGTCTTTCAAGCTTTTTTAAAATGTTGATCAGTATGGCTTATATATATATTTTATTTAGAGTTTGAGGAATTTAATATTATCAACATTAAAACAAAAAAGGCTTGAAATATGTCATGTTAAATGTAATGAATATAAAATGCACTACTAACAAAACTTGTGTAAAAGTTTTATTTATGTAAAAAGTTCACGCTACAATGATATTATATTTTGAAAGTAGGGCATTTAAGTAGAAGCATGCAATGGTGATTTCCTCATCTCCAACTGTTTCATGTCATGTCATGTCATACGTCGTCATCGCTTCGTGATGGTAGGCTGCACAGACGAGTCACTTCCCTCCAATGCCATCTGTCTCTGGTTGCTTGTAGCAGGCTAGCACTTGATAATCCAGTCCATGTCTTGATGTTATCTATCCAGGATATTATTGGTCTTCCACGTCTTCGGACTCCCTCCACAAGTCCAGTCATAACACTTCCTTCAATGCTCTCATGTGCTGCCTCATCACATGACCAAAGTAACGTAACTTGCGGGATTTAACATGCATCAGTAACTCCTTTTGAATTCTAGCCATCTCATAGACTTGCTCAGTGGTCATCATCTTCATCCATGAGATCTTCAGCAACTTCCTGATGCA
>BRDA01014020.1:0-45156 GCA_036984385.1 Crenuchus spilurus
GGGTGGGCAGGTGTCTTTATGCAGCTATCGACCTCAAATAGGTGCTTCTAATTTAGAATAATAAGTGGAGTGGAGGTGGACTTTTTAGAGGCGGTTTGCTTAAGAATGTTTGCTGATTGGAAGGTGTTCAAATACTTATTTGCAGCAGTAACAAACAAATAAATTATTTAAAAAATCATACATTGTGATTTCCAGATTTGTTCTTTTAGATTATGTCTCTCACAGTGGACATGCACCTAAGATGAAAATTTCAGACCCCTCCATGATTTCTAAGTAGGAGAACTAGCAAGTTCGCAGGGTGTTCAAATATTTATTTTCCTCACTGTATATACACACACCACCACCAGCAAGTAAATGACATGCATATGTAACATGCTGATAGCACTACCATAACAACACAAATACAAGCCTAGGCCAAAATAATTCAAAAGTAGGGTATTTACATGATCATCAACACAAAGCTTATACTAAAGAAATGTGAATCATCTCCTTGTTGCAATGCAGTTGCTCAGTTACTGCTCTCAAACATCTGTCCAGCACGTACCTAAACCTGAAATACCACTTCCGTTACATTATCAAGCCACTCATTCCACAGGAAGCTGAAACGTTTGTGGTGTTTGCTAAATTAGAAACGACAGGAAGTCTCTCACAAAATCTTTAATGTAATCCAGGAGATATTAAGATTTTATAGGCCTAAATAACTACAAGCAGACTAAGACATGCAAACAATGTTGTTAGAACCACAATCAGCTGACAAATCACTAGTCCTGTTGGTGTGCAAGAAAACTCTGCTAAGCTCTGAACTGATAAACAACCCCCTTGCTTAATCACACTGCTCACACATTGGATTTCTGGGTACGTTTCACAGCTCACAATGCAGACACTTGATGATACCTCCAAAACCTTAACAACACATTGTGTGAAACTGTTATGTTAAAACCCGCTGGAGTCTGCTCTCCTGCCAGTGAGATATTAACAAAATTCTGCAAAAACACTTATATAACCGCAAGATTTTATCCTAGAAACAAAACGAAACATACCCTGGAAACCTTATAGGGTCTACTTTTCAAATATGTACATATATACGTTGAATCGACATATATTTTTTGATATTTGTGAGATTTGTGTCATTCACACAAACTGACATTCATATCATAATTACATGGTAAGTCCAGACATTCCATTGGAAGATTAGCAACCCATGAATGTGTGAAAATGGCCATTTGGTCTCTACAAACAAAGATCAAAGATCAGCAAACAAAGACATTTGTTTTGCTTTAGAAATAAAACCACATACAATTTCTAAAAACTGTAATCAGCAGTGTTAAGCCAACACCTGTTAATTCAGTTCTGAGCTAAAAAATATTGGCTAAAAGAGAGTGTTTTTTCACAATATATTAGAACATCTGAAGATAGATATTATTTATTTATAAAAAGTAAAAATAAGTTTAGAGCAGATTTAATCACAATATAGTTTTATAACACTTTTACTCTTTTGCCTCTGTTGTTGCTGAGTTTGTGCTGAACAAAAACATGTTTAACACTTTGAAAAAAAAATTAGATGGGTGTAATTTGTAAAATGTCAGGACATATCAGACTACACCAGAGTCTTGTAACGTCATGGGTGGAAGTCATGTGGGTTTTCTATCAATTATAAATGGAACATATTATGCTTGTTTGATGTGGTATCTGGCTTGGAATGGTGCATGCAGGTTATTTTTATTTACATTATAATGACCTATGGTGTTAACATCTGATATAATCGAGAAGGATGCAGTTTTCAGAGCTGATACTGCAGCTCTCCATGGGCTGTGTGAGCCAAAAGAAGACTTGATGATGACATGCTCGTTGGCTAGAACATCCACCATGACCATGCAGACATAAACTGAATATAGAACAGAGCCCATTCAAATATCTAGCGTATGTGGGTAATATATTCACATATGAAATGTAAATGTATCATCTTCAAAGAAACATCAGAATGCTGCGAGAAACTTTCCTCTTAGTTCTTCTGTACATTCAGATTCTCACTGAACTCTGGCTCAGTGTTTTTATCTGAAAACTATTCCAGTGGTTGTTTGCTAAATTAGAAGACAGGAAATGTATTCACCCCTATAACGTAAGACATTCGAAAGATGTTGTAGGCCTAAACACACAACACATCACATGCTATAATAAAAATGAAAGAATGTAGAAACAACCAACACTGTTAAACCCACAATCAGTGGGCAAATTGCTAGTTCTGGCAGTGTGCAAAGAAGCACTGTTGAGATATGTGTTGATAAACAGCCCCTCTGCTTGTTCACACTGCTCATGGAGACATTGGATTTCTGGGTAATTACGACACAAGATAAAGAAACGGGCAATCTAATTATCACATAGATCCATCCATCAGCGCAGACCACTGACTGTATCAGCTGAAATGTCAGGGGAGACGGTGCAGATTGCCACCATTGCTGATTAAACACATTTGGCCCTGACATGACGAGTGCACTGCTTGCTAGTTCATTTCACCTACAGTCACTCACTGAAAGAGGCTGTAGTATGTGTGTCAGTTTTTTATTGCTCAATGAGGCCTTCTCACTTCTGAAATGATTTAAAATGATAAGCTGGACAGGTTACCAATAAAGCTGCAGGATGTTAATGTTTCTTACTTCCAATTCCTCTCTATAGCACTTTTCTAAACACTCAAAGACATTAAGTCAGATATTAGACAGTCACCTCAACCACCACCACTCGTCAGCACCAACCTGGATGATGCAATGGCAGCCCGTCTGTGCCAGAACGCTCAGCACACATTAGTTATTAGAGAGGTGAGGAGAGACTAAGCCAGTTGTTGAAGACGGAGATTATTAGGAGGGAGAAATTTAGCCTGGACATCAGGGTAACAGCTGTTCTCTTTTAGAGGAAATGACCAGGGATCTTGAGGTGACCTCTTGTTCATCTGAAGGATGGTGGCATTTACACAGTACTGCTTTGGGATCCACACAGAATCCAGGAATAGCGTGTCCTGTTGTCCCACCAACACTACTTCCAATTGTCACACAGGCTTTTCTGCCTTGGTCTGTCTGTCCCAGACCTCCATAGGCCCAGTGGTCCCAGACTTCCATAGGCCCGGTGGTCCCAGACCTCCATAGGCCCGGTGGTCCCAGACCTCCATAGGTCTGGAGGTTCCAGAGACTCATAGGCCTGGAGGTCCCAGACTTCCATAGGCCCGGTGGTCCGAAACCTTCATAGGCCTGGAGGTTCCAGAGACCCATAGACCCAGAGGTCCAGACCGCCATTGGCCCGGAGGTCTCAGAGTCCTATAGGCCCGGTGGTCCCGGATCTCCATAAGGCTAGACAACTTTTTTTGTTGGGATTGATTTACTGTGATTATGATTAAGTTTCATAGGTAGTGAGTCCAGATGTCAACTGTAGTGGACACATAATATTTTTAAAATAAAAACATTTTTAAAAATAAAATTGTTTCCAGTACTTTCATTGCCTTCCAAACAAAGTAATAATAATAATTTGAAGACATTTTTTCCTGGTAGTCAGGAGGATATGGATCCCATTTATCTGGTTGAGTCTCCTGCTTTAGTTGCTGGTTCGATCCCAAGAAAAAGCAATGCACAAAACCCTGCTTCAACTGCTCACTGGCCACTAGTGTTTGTGTTTACTAGTGTGTTTCACAGCATAGATGGGTTAAATGTAGAGGTCAAATTCCTCTGTATGCAAGCACATTGATCAAGTAGTGTGATCTTTCACTTATACAGCGAGAGTTTCACTGAATAAAATGACTTAAAACAAGCAAAAGCATAACAGCTTTATACAACACTCATAACCACCTGAACCACCTCAACTAGCTCCTCTCAACACAGAAAAGCAGCGGCTCTACTTCGAGTCTTTCCGATCTCAGAACTCTTCACCCTATCTCTAAGGGAGAGCCTGGACACCCTGAAGAAAGCACATTTCAGCCGCTTGTATCCACAATTTCATTCTTTCAGTCACTACCCAAAGCTCATGATCATAGGTGAGGTTTGGAACGTAGACAGACTGGTAAACAGAGAGTTTGCCTTCTGGTTCAGCTCAAATCTAAAGCTAAAGCTATCTTAGTATCTTAGTATTTTTGTACAGCATCTACATGAAAAAAACAACCTTCAAATGTTGTATTTTTATGATTTGTAATGCAATAACAGATGCTAATAATTTACTGAACACTAAATAGTTTTTCACAAAATTTACTGGACATAATTTACTGAACAACAAATTTTTTTTCAGGCTGCACAGCACTGAAGGGACATTGTGTTGAACCATTTGCAATTCAGATTTGTGCCGTTCAGCAGGACAGAAAGTCAGAGCTCAGTTTTTTTTTTTTCAAGACTCAAACATCATTAAAGGACTGAAGTCAAAAATCAAGGGCATAATTTATTTTCAGCATTTTACAGCAGATATGACACATGGTTTATTTGAGGCAAAATCTTTAATATGCAGTTCAAAATGATAAGAAATGATCAGCTTAAATAGAAAAAGAGGGTTTCAGCTTTCATATGATTCCTCCCTTTTTTGTGCATTTTAGAAGATAAGAAAGGTATGAATCTCTGATGATATGGATGATAGCTGACAATTAAACAGTTGAAGTAATTACATAAAATAAAATGACCTCACTATGGGTACATATATTTGCCTATTTCAAGGTTTAATTATCCGTCAGTACAAGGAGATGAATAATATTACATAAAAGCAAAGTAAAAGTGTAAGTTAATCTTGTGTTAAGTTTACATCATTCTCTAAAGGTTTTTAGAGTAAAAAGAGGTTCAATTTCAAGATTTATTCTGTTTTATTGTTATTTATTTATTTACTTATTTATTTTGCCTTTTATTCTGTGGTAATTTTATGATTTGGTAGTGTTAGCAACTCTCCTTTTAAAAGCCTGTCCATGACTTGTAGGGAGATTTGACTTGTGACTGTTCCTCTTTCCTGAGTCAGTCTGTTCTAGTTTGGCATTTCCTGTTGTCATTATTTCAGAAAATGACGCACCTGTAGCTTTTTCTATTCTTCCTGAAACGTTGCTAGTTGCTTAACAGAGTACATACAGCCTACATGTCAAAACTCCAAATGTCAACTTGCTATATAATTGAAAGAAAATCATAAAAATCTCAGTAGTTTCTCCTTGATAACAGTGAGTTTAGATGGGAACATAAATGACATTTAAGCTCAGATGTTTCTCTTGAAAAAGACTTCAGGGGGCCTCAAGTGGCTCAGCAGGCTAAGACGCTGACACTATGACCAGAGGATCGTGAGTTTGAATCCTGGTCGTGCTGTTTGCCATCAACAGCTGGTGCCCATGAGAGCAAAAATTAGCAGTGCTCTCTCTGGGCAGGTAGATGGCGCTCTCTCTCTCCCTATCACTCTCATATTGCAATGTCCGCTGGCTCAGGCTTCTACTGATTGGTCCGTTCAGAGCTGGGAATCCTGCGCTTTCCTCTGAGCGCGTTGGCTCACCAGTGATGGTGTATCAGTGGTAGTTCGAAAAGAGGCGGTGACTGTATCATATGCAACGGAGGAGGCTTGTGGTTGTCTTCACCCTCCTAGACTCAGGAACAGTGCAAAGTGATGGGGAGAGCCCCCTAGTGGATGGGATGGGCTAACTGGCTACTACCACATTGGGAAGAGGTAAATAAATAAAAGAAAAGAAAAGAAAAAAAAAGAAAAAAAAAAAAAAAGACTTCAGCAATCTGTTCATTTAGTAGATTTAAAAGATCTCAATAAAGTGCCACACTGTGTTTAGATTTGCTATAAAAATACTAATATTTCCTGCAGAAATCTCAATATGAACAAGGAATCTTCTCTGTGAATGATGTTCATGATGTTTATCTGAACCTTTATCTGATCTTATGTCTCCTTTTGGTCTATATCATGTAATGATTTTCCACTTTCATCCCCTGCACTGATAAGACATGACTGAAGACTGCACATGACTGCACAAGGCACTTAACTCCCAAAAGCATTAAACAAATGCTATAAAATGCTGAAAATACATAATGTCAATAATGTTTGGTTTCAATCTTTGACTCATTGAACGGAGCATCAATTTATGTCCCGTTGAAGGTTGTGGCACAAATCTGAGCTGCAAGAAGAACCTACATAATGTCCCTTCAGTGCTGTGCAGCCTGAAGAGAAAGAATTCTGAAACTAATATTCTAAAATATTCTATATTTTTAGTGCTCAGCAGTAAATTATAAGCATGCAACTGAGCACCGTGGATATTGTATGTGTGTTTCACTGCATGGGGTAGTTTATATGTGGAGGTGTATTTCCTTTGGTCAATGTGCTACTTTCACTTTCATCAAGCCATTTGAGAAGTTTTCCTCTGGGTTACTATGAGTTAGCACATTAAACATGGTGATTCTGTCTGTAAACAACTTCTAACGTCTATTTGTTTCAATTTTAACTATAAAACAACAGCAGCAACAATTGTTATTAACCCTTAAACCAGGGCGATATTTCACAAAGCAGGATTTCTTAGTTAACTACATAGTGTAAACCCAGTGTTCAGGATTGTCTAATAGTACATGTTTAAACTGATAAGTGCTGCTGTAAAGTCACCAAGAATTTATCAGTTGGGTAACTTATGCCTGAAGTGAAATCTGTCATTCCTGTTGCACAATTCTCAACACTCAAAATCCTGGGGGCTATTCCACAAAGCAGGATTTCTTAGCCAGCTATCTTAAACCCTGTCCAATAAGAATGCCCTGTTGCTCTTCCCATTAGACAGATTTGACGGTGAGCTTACGTTACCTGGCTAAATAGAGAGATCCTACACTGTGAAATCATCATTCATTACATGTATAGTGAACTATAGTCTGTGTCCACTTCATATAAGGACATAGTTCTATGCCTTTGAATGTTCTAATCTCCACCACTTTCAAAACTCCAACCCGAATTGAGCTGAAATACCAAAACAAAGCTGACACCTGAAAGATGGAGTATGACTGAAAATCATAAACAGAAACGTTTGTAGAATTGACATGAAATGCATGAAACTTGTTACGGATGAACTCGTCATCACAGTCTGGAGATCCTTGAAGAGTACCTTGGTTTGAAGTAGGGGGAACCAGAGGCAAATCAGTGACAGATGACAATTTGCTGCTGACTGATAAACAAATGAAAATTCAGGCTACTGAAACAAACAAGATGTGAGACGCAGCAGCTGTGATGCTAATCAGGAGATGAAGGATATCATAACATATTGGATCTAAGGCAATTTGCCAAAGAAAATAAAAGAAATGAAAAGAAGCCCCTGTAATATTTGAAATGTAAGAGATGACGGTTTACCACAGATAAGACGCGATGCTCATATTGTGTGTTGAAATATGAGGAGCTACATGGCATCCAGAATTACATAAGAGGTGAGCATTTCCATTCTGCTTATTGCATCATATGGTACAACCAAGACTTTCATTAAAAGACAAAATTGCTGATCTTGCAGGGCATCGAGGATTAGTTAAGAGATGGGGTTTCCACAGAATGGGTACAAAAAGGCTGACCACTGTTATTTATTTTATATTTATTATAAAATTATATATTATATTATTTTATTTAGTACTTTTCCAGTGACTGGAATTGGCCTTTGAACTTTTAGGCTGTTAGAAGTATTTTATTGTGTTCTAATGCATATCTTGTTGTTCATTTAGCAAAATAAAAATGTTAAAACAGAGCTAAAAGGTTAATCTTTGTAATAATACACGTTTTCTGATGTATTTTAACAGTCTTTTGACTTTTTTCAGTCTTTTTGCTGTTTTACAGTGTAGTTTGCTAAGTTTTTTCAATATAGCAAATATATCTGGATGGTCACTTCTTCAGCAAAATATTTTAATATGCAGCAAGCAGGTAGCAAGATATATAAAAATAGCTAATGCTAATGGCTAGCTAAAAAGCTAATGCTAAATGTAATTCTTGTGAACTGCCTTAGCTTAGCTAGCTTACTTTCCATTAGTACTCACCTTAGACAATCTTACTTGTAGTGGTGAGTACTGATGGTTTTAATAATAAATAAATAAATAAATAAATAAAATAGTATAATATATAATTAATTAATCATATGTTAAATATTAATCTATACTACAGTTTAATATTATAATAATCCATCCATCAATTCCATCCATTATCACACCCGCTCAATCCTTATCAGGATCATGGTTATTATAATAATATATATTTTACATTATAGATGAAAGTGATTTTATATATGAAATTGAAAGCTGTAGTTGTAGTATATGAAATGTAGTTTGCTAAGAAACTATACAGCTAAACCTCAGCCACAAAAGCAAAACAAAATGTTAGCATGAAGAACAGTGTTAGCAGCATTTCTCTTAGAGTGATTGACTTCACACACAGTAAAGTTAATGTATCTGGAGAACTCTGTTAAATGACTAATTAAAACCGTTATATTACTAATGCATGTTTCTATATTAAATAATACTTTTATTTATAAGCATCCTACAGATGTCACATCACTGTGATCAGGTTTAATTAATCCTGGACCACTGTTGTTTTTAATGTGTGTAATTGCTCTTTGATCATTAAATTATATATGCTGACATTCGTTTATCTGCCAAGAGCAAAAAATAAATAAATAAATAACAGTTTAGCTTTCAGGTTTGTGTACATGTTTGCAGTTGGTGGTTTGCTATGGGTAAACAACAAACAGTGGTTTACAAATCCTCATTTATAAAGTGCTGTTGATTACTTTATCATTCAAAACACTGTATCATATAACCAGAGACTTTAATTGAGTGTTTCTTCTTTTAAATATGTAAAATAAAGTAACAGAATACATTGACTCAATCCAGGGACAATCAGAGCATGTGCACGAGGCCTGGGCAAATTAATTAAAAATTAAACAAAACTGCAATTCAGAACCTCTAACTGATGTAATCTTGCCCATTTTAATATTTTGTTATTTTTATGCAATTTATTAACCAGTTATTTACTGCTGTGTTTATGTACTGTTGCTTTAAAACCCACCATGTGGTCACATGACTTCATCCTGTCCAGTCTACTGGTATGTCCTAAACATCCCTACTCACTTATATAGTGCACTTTTTTGGGGTTCTGCCATTTGTAGTGGTGTCCAAAAACAGTGGACTCAATCCCACAATACATCACAATACATATTGCTGCTTTCTATTTACATCTGAACTCTGAAGTGGGAGTGACATCATGTCTGAGTTGACTGGGTTCCAGTTTCCCAGTTTAAGTACATGTAGTGATTCAGACAGTTCCAGTGCCATCACTACTGCTAGCTGTCCTTGATGACTCTACACTCTATTTTTGTGCATATAAACAGTGATACAACATGTCCATGGGTAAACATTGAACTGTACTATGTGTATATCTAACTAAATGTAAAATAAATAATACAGAACTGTTATAAACAAGAAATTAGCAGAGTGCTTACAGTGGATGCAAGTAGCAGCCATCTTGAATTCTAATGTTGAGGTTGGTTGGAGTTTCCGTGTAGGAATTCTGATTTCAGGTGGTGGTCCAGTTGAAATTTCCAACTCGGAACTTGGAAATTCAGACGACATCCTAGTACAACTGGAATGCAGCACATACAACCAATGTACCCTAGCAGATAATGTATACCTATAATGCACTGCATTGTTTGGTTTGAATATTCACTAATAACTTCTCTGCGGTGTAAACCACAAGTTCTGAGGTATTTTTCAGAGGCTGTATTCAAAATGGCCTCCTACACTCTACTCACAAACTGATTTAGCCTAAAATAGTATGCAGAAGGTAGTATGTGACCAAAATTATTTTTTTCCAGTATAGCAGAGATATCCAGATGGTCACTACTTCAATATATCACTATGCAGCAAGAGCTATAAGAAATAGCTAATGCTAATGGATAGCTAAAAAGCTAATGCTAAATATAATTCTGTTTTTACTGCCTTAGCATAGTTAGTTTTACATAGACAGTCTGCTTTCTTTCCATTAGTAAGAATATACACCTTAAACAATTTTAGTTTTAGTGGTGAGGACTGATGAAGGCTATAATCATCATCATCATCATCATTATCATTATTTTAAATTGTTATTTCTTGACTTGCTCTGATGGTGTATTTGATACACTGTTTAATATTAATCTCTGACAAATTTACCAGAGACCGTTCCTGTAGATTACTGGTAATGTTACTGTGTAGTACGGTATGCGGTAAATGTCAAACTTGACAGTATACTACATAATGCAATGGTGAGTCTGTTCCAGTGGGATACACATAATCAGTCTGGGGGGTTGTGGGGGGAGGGGCCCATTGGTACAAATGCCAGTCTGTCAAGGGAAAAAGTGAATGAGAACATTTAAAGACCCTGGGCTTATGGTACAAGAGATCCAGGGGTATAAATGATAGCCTGTTATGTGAAAGTTTTTAGACCCAGGACTAATGAAACCATATCTAGTCCTGTAGCAAGAGCCTAGAACCATCCCTGTTAAGCAATACACACACACACACACACAATTTCAGCAAAAATGTATAAATACATTAACACCACGTCTACCCAAGTTCATCAAACAGTGTGTTTTAGTACACAATATAACTGCACTTAAAATTCACACTCACTGTGCACTAAAGATTTATAAAACCTCACCACTACAGGTAGCCACTTTAAGGCAGCTACAGGGCTGACAGAAGACTGATCTTAGATCCGCTCTTCCTGCTTTGAGTAGAATGTCTATCATGGTATTTTTTTCAAGCTCACAGTACATAAGTACTTAACCACTTAAACAACATATGTGAGAAGACATATATGTGGTTTGAGCAGCTGGAAACATTGTGAATACATATATATGACAAGCGTCCCAGCTGAACATAAAAACCCAGAGAAACTATTAATTGACTGTTGGTAATGGCATCTAAACTTTAGTAATATAAATAATAAATTAAGTGGTTTCATGATGGGTTGACATAAAAACATGTTTTGACCCATTAACTAAACCTGCAGTAAGTGTAAAATTATGTAATTTGCGGACATACATAAAGTTTTGTTCATTTGATGAGTAAAACTGATTGTGAGACAGATTGATAAAAAAAAGTGAAGTTAGTGTTTCTTCCTGTATGTCATTGGTATGACAGCATCATTGCGACATCATTATAAAGAGCACTTCACAAGCCTTTGTGGACATTAGACACATCTGAGCCTGAATTCCCAAACACACTAGTAAAGGTAAGAGTATTTGAATTCTTATATACTTTTTAAAGCTATTTTTTATAAAACAGGCAAGAAGCATTGAAGCCTTAACTTCACTATTTGTCCTTATTTGACAATTTGACTTTTACATCTCCAAAAATTAGAATATTATGAAAAGTTCATCTGTGTTCAGATTTAATTTAAAAAGGGAAACTATCATATATTGTATATTGATTACATGTACAGTGACATATTTCAAGCCTTTTTATTTTAATGTTGATATAGTAATTTACTCAAAATGAAATATTCTAATAATCTGAGATTCTAGATCTCTGATTTTCATGAGCTTTAAGCCAAGGTGATCAGCAACAAAACAAAAAAGGCTTGAAATGTGTAATAAATATATATATATATTTTCTTTTTGAATTAAATTATAAAAACATGATGAATGTAGCATCATCATTTGAAATTGAGTTTTGAAATGAATGGAATTGTGATGGGACAATTTTGTGAGTAGCAGGCTTACATTGGCGTGTGAACACCTTCTAGTTCGTTTCTTATCTGTAAGGGTTGTTGTAAATTTCATCACTAGATATGTGCTTCATTCTGATACTTTTTTAATACAGTGGATCCATTTATAGTGAATGTGCATAATGTATATTCCTCCTTCAATGTAATCCCTACATGTAATGCGTTATGTGCACCTCCTGGGTTTAAAACATGGAGATAAGTCTCAGTTGAGTGTCTGGTTAAGACGTTGTTGTAATCTCCTAAGTGTTGTCAGAAGAATTTGAATCTTTCAAGAATTTGAACTGAATGATTATAAACTGAGCTCTGAACTAACAATGTAAAACCAAATGGTTAACCATTATGCGCTTTTTTATAACACGTTTTAAACATGTGGATGTTGACTCTTAGACTCCTTCCCTGACTTAGAACAAACTGAAGCTTGACTGTAACATCAAATGACCATCAGCAACATTGATGCTCATTTGATGTCAAGCTTTCTTCAATATTTCTTTTGAAGGCAGTAGATCTGGTGCAACTTCATAGTCATTGAGATGCTTGGTAAAGAGTAAATATTATGGAAGCCAAAGAAAACCCACAACACCTGGCTGGAGACTGTCAATTTGATTTTTTACCAACTCATTTTGGCACACAGGCCTTCATGAAAGGCTAAAAGACTATAATTCCACCACACAGTTTATATACAGTACCAGTCAAAAGTTTTCATTTAGTGTTTTTCTTTTTTCCTTACATTGTAAATGAACACTGAAGTAACATATAATGAATCATGTAGTAAACTTAAAAGTGTAAAACAAACCAAAACATGTTTTAGATTTTACTTCAAAGTAGACGCACAACTGATGTCTCAAACACATTAAGAGGCAAGAAATGCAAGTCATGAACTCTTGACAAGACACAGCTGTTAACTGAAAGCCATTCCAGGTGACTACCTCATAAAGCTGACTGAGAAAATGCCAAGAAAGCTGGCATCTAAGGAAGAGGTGCCTACTGTGAAGAATGTAAAATATAAACATATTCTGGTTTGTTTAACACTGTTTTGTTTACTAAATAATTACATAAGTATTTCTTCATAGTTTGGATGACTTTAGTATTAATCTACAATGCAGAACATTTTTAAATCATGAAAAAACTCTGAATGTCCAGAAGGTGTGTCTAAACTGGTACTGACTGGTACTGTAGATGATGAAACAAGAGAACATCCCATGAAATCACTCCAGTTCCTATAGCTTTGTATTTTCAAGGTAGAGGGACTTGTACATTCTTTTGCAATGTGTTAGAGAAAGTGGATTTACTGGTCAACCAGTGTCTAAGTCCTTACATAATGTCCAAAAAATATGCAGACCCTTGCAATTGGTGAGCTCACCTACATTATGATATGTTAAATGTCCATAGAAAAGCACTGACCAGTAGAGTACGACACTGGGACAACCACTCAGAAGACTATGGTTACCAGGGCGGGTTTGGCATTGGGCTGTAGAGCAATGGAACTGCATTCTCTGGAATGATAGCGCTCCATCCAACCTTTGGGATGAGTAGGAGCGTCCAGAACTAATCAATACCTGAACATGCCAATGCTACTGTATCAATCAGGTCCTCAGAGCAATGTCTGTCTGAGAGGTATATGCAGCAAAGGCTACAGCAGGTGTCCAAAAACTTTTGTTATACTTAGTTCTTTGTGAGTGGAGGACGTGCAAAGTAAGAATTGCATTATACAGTGTACTACCTGTTTGCTGTGCATATGACAATACAACTCTTGGATCTTGAATAATGCCCAGACCACACAACTGCTTATCAAGATATACTGGTCACAGTCGCTCTATTTACTATTGGTTGTATGCCCAGTCTCAGAGGTGGCACTGAGTATCCAGCCAACCACAATAACACACATGTATCAAACAATGTCTTCTGTATTAGGACAAGCACAAAGCCCTTTGCTGTGATGTCGAAATAATGTTATTTTTTCTACGGCGCATTAAGGGAGTTGAAGGGCTTATATAGACAGAGAGTATTAGAAGAGGGATTAACGGAGGCTTTTTACCAACTTCAGTCTGGAAAGCACCAACGACACATTGCCTTTCCTGCTGATAGGCTTTCTCTTTTCTATGGTTAATAGCAAGCCTCTTTGGAATTAAGAGAGATTCTTCTTTTTAATATGTGCATTTCCTGAGCTTGAGGGCCAGTGCTAATTGGCTCTCATTCAGTGTGTGAGCCATTCTCTCTGTTTTGAGTAAACAGACTCGTTTTTGCTTGGCAATAATGCCTGCTGAATTAATGTTTCAGTAACTATCAAAATGAGTACCCAGTAGAATTATCCTCAACTAGTACTTAGTCGGAAACGCTCACGTTTTGTGCTTTTTTTTGCCTCAGTCTTCATTATCATAACCTATGAGCTGTTGAAAATAAGTCTCAGAGTATACTCCACCAAGACTGGCATTCTGATGTGGGCAGTCCACTTTTTAATGGTCCAGCATCAGAACTAAAAAGCCAAAAACAGAATGATTTGGGGAAGATGTCTTAAGCACCCATATCATGAAAAAAAACCCAAAATGGTACAAAAATCGGAAGGCATGGAGTCATAAGTAGCCAACTATCTAGACAAAAGCTGGGGTCTTATCAGCCCTGGCTGGGTCACTTAAAGGAGGTTGTATAATGTTGAAAGAAATTATAATTTCAGGAACATCACCAAAAATCTGTCTAGAGGCACTGGAAGATGTTTGTATACAGTTCTAGACTCATATAAAGCCAAAACGTCTGTATGAACTGGGAAGAACATTGTCCATATCATGGAGAATCAAACATTGGGGTTCAAAGAGGAAAGCCATGGAGTCATCAGTAGTCAGCCATCTGGTTACAAACTGGGGTTTGATCACCCCTTGGATCACCTGGAGGAGGGTGTATGATGTTGAAAGACCTGAAACACACATTAATTTCAGGAACATCACTGAAGATTTGTTCAAGGGCATCAGTAGATGTATGTATGCATTATGCAGAATCAGTGTAAATTTGGGAGGGCGTTCTGTAAGTGCCCAAATCATAAACCAAATTTACTTTCATGCATGTATGTAAACACAAACGTACACACACACACTCTGTCAATGGCATCAATGGTTTTTGGTTTTTTGGTAATATCACAGATACCAATGCTTTTACATATATCTACCTTTTCAGCCCTCAGCAGTTTGGCTCCGCCCATTCATTTGCTTTTTGAATTCACATCCAAACAATGCACAGATCATTTACATATATCACTGTTAAAGGTCAGTTTAATATTTTTAAAGAAATGTAAAAAAATGGTCATATAAAAGTCAATTGTGGCTGGCGAACCTCAAGGGAACCTAGCAGTAATGCACTGCTGAGGTTTGTTGGTATTTGGTTGAGATGTTCTGGGTTTAAGGGACCAAAGTTCCACTCAAAATATCTGACATGATGTGCTTCTGTCTCTACAGATTGCTACTGGTCTAGCATCATGCAGTGGACAAAAGACATGAGTCATCTGGTCCTGACAGTGTACGGCATCACACTGATCACAGGCCTTCCTGCCAACCTTCTGGCGCTCTACACCTTCATACGAAAGGTGAAGCAGAATCCTACGCCCATTGATGTGCTCTTGCTGAGCCTCACCATCTCGGATCTGGTCTTCCTCTTCTTCCTCCCCTTTCGCATGATAGAAGCAGCTGAAATGAAATGGACCATGAGCTACTTCCTCTGCCCACTTTCAGGATTTATCTTTTACACCACCATCTACAACAGTACATTCCTCTTGACTGCGATCAGCGTGGAGCGCTATCTGGGAGTGGCCTTCCCCATCAAGTACAAGCTCAGGAGGCATCCCCGCAATGCTCTCATTGCCAGCATCATGTTCTGGGTGATATCAATGGCTCACTGCAGCATAGTCTATATCATGCAATACTACAGCCACACCAACAACACTTTTGAAGAGCCGTCCAAACGGAACGTCTGCTACGAGAACTTTAGCGATGAGCAGTTGATTGTCCTCATGCCTGTCCGTCTGGAGCTGTTCCTTGTGCTTTTCTGCATCCCATTCCTCATCTGCTGTTTTTGCTACATCAATTTCATCCACATTCTCTCCCGCCTGCCTAACATCAGTGCCAAGAGGCGCTACAGGGCGATCGGGCTTGCCCTTGGCACCCTCCTGGTCTTCATCATCTGTTTCTTTCCCTACAACATATCACATGTGGTGGGTTTCATCAACTGGAGAAGTCCTGATTGGAGAGTGTACGCACTGCTTACCAGCACCTTCAATGCCTGTATGGATCCCTTCATCTTCTACTTCTCTTCTTCAGCTCTCCGGGGCACATTTAAACACTGTATGCGAGGACTTGCCAAAAGGATGCATCTGTCATGCTTCCGGAGACTTACTAACTGTCCTCAGATAAACTGCTCTATGGTCGAGGAGAGCACGCAAAGCTCCAATGACAGTTCCCGATAGAATCGAAAGTCCACAGCTGCAGTTGAGCATAACCCTTTGGCTGGCTGATTGACATCATGAGTGTTTTAGCAGCATGTCAAAAAGAAAGCTTGTAGGTATTGGAAACTCATTTAGAGCCAGTAGAGTTTAGCCTTTTGCCTTGCATATGTCTAGTCCTCCATCAATGTTGAAGCAAGTGCAACTGCCATGGCCAGTAGAGTTGTAATATGCTACAAATATATGTTGCTGTCACTTAACACATGGAAAACATGGAACGTGACATTTGTTTGCATGTCATTGACTGCATGTACATTTTACATAGTGCCTGCTGGAGAAGAAATTCTCTCAGTGAACTTGGAATAGCGAAGTGAACCCTTGTTTCTGTTCAATATGGCATTTCAAAGAATGTAATAAAAGTCTTGCACAGAATTTCATTCACATACTCAGGTCTGGATGTTTTGAGATGATACGAGCTGAGCTTTGTTAATTCATAAGCTCTATTATATTTGATGTTTTTTACTGATAACTGCACTTTGTATAGAATGCACATTTTGTAGTAAGTCTACTCCTGAGCATGATTGGGCCTGCCGGCAGGTCCCTTTCATCTCTCTTGTAATTGTAAAGAATTCTGCATTGTTTCTGAATGTTTTATATACGGGGCTATTGTTATTCACCATTAAATAAACAGGTAAATAAATCCAAAACTATTTATGTTAAAGTGCCATTTTACAACATGCAGCATAAGATAAGCTTAATGTAATATCAACACTGAAATTGGGAAGACAAAAATGTTTTGTTTGATATTTCTCTGCATTTTGCTTTGTGCACTCGTTTTCTGTAAAAATCACCTTCATCAAAATGGCCTGTTTGAAGTTATTTTAATTCTTTAAAAATGTTTGAGGATCGAATATTTTTTATATTAATAAATCTTGTTTTAATAATGATAATCTGTGTTTTTGCTTGCTCAGAACATCTTACATATTTTTTTTTCATGTGGGCACAGATACTAATGCCTGTTATAGAAAGAGCACCTACTCATCCACAGATGGTATCGGTCCTTAAATATACACTCAACCAACATTTAGATTGTTACTTCAGATAAACGATATCATGGAAATACATGTGTCCTAGATACATAAATACCACCATAACATTACCACCAATTTGCTATGGTTTGCTATAGGTGCTATGCTGACCACCTTCCATGAACAGTGAGTCATGATTTCTAAGAGGCCAGTGAAGGTGGCATTTAGACATTAGCAGAAGATCCTTAAAGTCCAGTAAATTTTATGTGGACCCACCTAGGATCAGATTTGCTGTTCCAGCACATCAAGCAGATCATGACATTGAAGATACATAGATCTTGAAGTTTTGGAGATGTTCTGACCCAGTCATCTGTCCATAGCTACTTGGCAATTGTCATAGTGTTCTCTTACGGTCTAATATCTCCCAGACATTCTGGAGATATTCAGTGTTATTCACTTCATCTGTATTGAAGTGGTATTATGAGTTGTATTAATGTTCTGGCTGATCTGTTTATTTTCACTTGAAAGAATTTCTGTGTAATTTCACCAGAAATTCACCCTGGCAATGGCTATAAACGTTTATTTTATCAAGAGAAGCATCTGGATGCAATCTGTCATGAAACCCACCATTTAAAAGACCAGTTGTAGTATTCGCCACATTTCAATTTGAGCAGTAAACATGGGTTGCAACTACAGGAGCCACACCTCGTCAGATGCGTTGTATCATTAACAAAAATAACAGCATTAACATAATGTATTTATCATAAGGAATTCTGACAGCTTTAAGTCGATTTACTGCATTCCTTTTTTATGTAACACAGGAAAGCCTTTTTAATAGATTTTTTGCTAAATACAAACCATGCTGATTGCGGTCTGTGGTTAGCTGGGGAACTTGGGGTTAGAGTTCTGGCAGCTTGGTTACTGAAAGGCACCATATGTAATATTTCAGGTTATCTTTTAGCAGAATTTAAGATAATCACTAATAAAAATGATTAAAAACACATCTAATCATTATAAACTAAAAAGTCGTTTGATTATTTTACCTTAGAATGAGCTGTTTATATCTACATTGGTCGCTGGTCGAACACCGACTGAGGCCGCCATGTTGCATCGCCATGTTTCTACAGTAGTTTGAAAAGGACAAACAAGGCTAGCGAACTGAAAAACCATTTGTGTTGTAATGACGAATTGGCCACTCAAATTCGATGGCGCTGTAGCTTTGTTTAAAACATCAAAAAGAAGAAAATCACAGAGGAGAAACATGAAGAAAGGTTTTTTGGTTTATTTGTTAAGATGGCGGAACATTCTTATGCTCGTCAAGAAGAGAAAACATGATGAAGCTTAGCTTCATATTCATGTGTGCAGTGTTTTTCCCCCATTCCACCTTAAATTGTGCTGCAGGACATTGTAGCGCATCGGCGCTGAACACTACTGTGATGTTGCTCTACTGCAGCATTTAAGGTGGAACGGGAGATTCGTAGCTGCATGCTAGTTCGCGAGCTTAGCTAATATGAGCTCGTGTGAACTCTTATCGGCTGAAGTGCCTTCTTCAGAGCATGGCAAGCTTACCTTGACTAGAGAAAAATGTGTATCCTGCCTGCATTATCTGTCTACAGTGAAGCAGTTTGATGCGTTTACTTTGTTACTTTGTTTGTACAGAAAACAGCTAACATTTACAATAGTACTACTGAAGTGCAGAAAATATGTTTCGTCTACATTGTAGCTATGATAAATTTACATATTACATTTCCTAAATTTCTAATTAAAATTAATCTTACCACTTGACATATCACTAGCTCTAAAGCTGCTATTAGACATCACGTTCTGGAGTATCAAAGATTTATGACATCATACGGCCACAGTAGAGACTGCTTCATGTTTGGAAGGGAGGAGCTGTGGAAAGAGTCTTCAGTTGGTTGCAATATGGAAACTTAACCACTAGATGTCGCTGGAAACGAAATACTGTGCCTTTACTGAAGTTGGACGCCCCCCCTCCTTACTAGGCAGTACAAAACATGAAAGGGGATGCAGTAGCAATGGTGGTGAGGTGCAAAATTCATCATAAGAAGGTGAGGTCAGAGGTGTGGTTTATATAATTTTAGGGTGATGAAAAGGTGTGGTAATTTTCCCAAATTTGGGTTTTTTCATAACATAATTATTGCAACATTTACTTAAATGTGTAAGCTGGCTTTATTATATACTTAGAGTGTGGCAATATTATTATCTGAATACATCTCAACATACTTTAAATTTTTGATTATTTTGATTAAGTAGTGGTAACTTTCATACCTTTAACTCCTAGCAACTATGATTAGCATGCTAACTAAACAGAAATTTTATATATATATATATATATATATATATATATATATATATATATATATATATATATATATATATTTACAGCTGTGGTTGTAGGTTTGCATTTTTCCTGTTTTACATTAAAGCAAGAATTGTTAAATCTTTTCTAATTTTAGCCATTTTTGGTTAAGCTGCAGTTGAATATCCATAACAAAAATATTACCATCATAGTAATGTCCAAATAACATCATTCATTTTTACCAGAACAATGTTTTTGGAAACTCCTACAATTGTAGTTCATTAAGTGGTAGTTTTCAATTAATTCAAAGTAGCTAGCATCCTATCCTGTGGAAGGCTGTAGTAGTGTGACTTTCCTTGAAACTGGGAAGTTCAAAATTATATTACTTGTGTTATCTGCACACATGCATTGAGATTGATGCCTCCATGAAAGCAAGTGTCATTAGCAACAAGCTAACCAGCTAATATCAGTGATATGGGTGATAACAACTTTAACATTGATGACGGGTTAACCTTCTCAAATCGAACTTTATGGTCATTATTATGGATTTAAACCACTAAAGCATTAGTATATTAATCAATAAGAATCAAATCTTATTTGAAAAAAGAACAGTGCTTTTTATTATGGTTCACAGTGTGAGCAGCCATGATGCTAAACTTGGGGTTGGGAAGGCCATTGTGAGTATTTGAGAAAAAATTCTTACTTATGGTGGCAGAAGCTTGGTGGTAGGGGTTTTTATGAGATAAAAGCTTGAAATAAACAGCAAAATTGTATGATTATACTATAAATTTCACACAAATATTGTAAAAATATATTACTGTATAGATATAGAGATACCATATCTGATAAGTCTCTGTTTCCTAATATGTAACATAGTTTCATAATGAATTATGCCACAATCCTTCATAACATGAAGAAAACAGCCTATTGAAATATCAGCCTTTAGGATGACTCTGTAGAATCCTTCATATCCTAAGCGTATTGGTATGTGTGATGTACAGTATTGTGAAACACCTGGATTTCTGCCATTTTTTATTTGGTGCTGGTTTGAGGCTGGGATTTCCCAGTGCATGAGCTACTGAAGAAAGCATGGCCTTATCTGCTCAATCAGTGTTTGAGAATAGTGAGCTCATTCAAAGCTTTATCAGTTCCATTTCCCCATAGGAAAGAAAAATCCAAAAGGAGATCTATTTTATATCTAAGTAGTTTCTCCTAGACAACAATGAAATCAGATGGAGAAGCAAATGAGAGCTCAAGTCTCAGATCTGCTGCTCAGATATTTATCCTGAGAAAAAAAGACCATGTATCTTGAGTTTTAGTTTAGATCTCTATAAAATCTAATATTGTGCTCAGATGATTCACCAAAATACTAACACTCATGTTTACTAGCGGCAGGAATCTCATTATGAACTCAACCATTTCTCATTCAGGACTTTAATGGGATTACACATTAATTTGAATATTTTTCATGCTAAAACCTTTATTTCAGAAGCAAATTCTCTTTCTAGTCATTCGAAGGCTGGGAAAATCCACAAATGGTAGAAGGGTGAGGCAGTTTCAGTGTCTCTCACAAGTTGTTGCCAATGAGCTTATAGGCTTTAGCACAGCTGCATATGCTCCAATTGATGTTTTAGCATGTATTTTGCTCAATGCATTATGGGCAATTTTAGGAGAGTCTCCATCTTCAGACATCAAAGAGCAACATTTGAGCAACAAGATTGTCTTCTAGGTACAATCTTAGGAGGTTTAGAGCAGGATATGGATGGAAACACGTGGTTTGCTTTAAAAAGTGGATCATCCTTGATGTTGAAGCAGAAGATGTTTATTAATTACCTTTGCTTGCGCACTCTCCTTCTCCCCCCATCTATGTCCCTCCCTCCCTCTTTCCTAATCAACTCTCCCACACACCTGAAGGTGTATAAATCCAGATAAGAGCAGGGCTGTCTGTAGCTACTGACCTACCCACATACACCCCCTCCTGGTCAGTCCCTGCTCAGTACAGTAGGGATGTTTCCAAGGAGATGGTTTGGAGGCAGATTGACCGAGGACCTGTCTTATTAATTTTCCGTTATCCAGGCCGTATACTGAGCAGAGAGTAAACAGTGATCGCATGGAAGCTGGAAGCACATGAGCTACCATCTCCATTGAAAAAGAAGCAGTGTCAACACAGGCTCTCAGACCGCAGCATCTGGAAAAGGAATAAGATACTAGCAGACAAGTGTTGGTCAGCAGTTTCAGCTCAGAGCAGAGGGACCACAGCTTGCAAGGAGTTCCTGCATTACATCAATCTTAATTTTTCCCGTTTGCGCAACCTGGTCTTTTTTTTTCCTCTTGTAGGAATGAAAGTGGAAAACTCCTGAGGTACTGTCACTGCTTTTTATAAATAGAGTTGACTAATGTCCTTTTCTTCCAATCCAGCATGACTCAGCATCACACTTTATGATTTTCTATTGATAAAATAAGATTGCACCAAACTACTGCAAGACTGGACATACACTGCATACACTGGAAAGGTAAGATAGTGGATATACTCTTTATATAACACACACACACACCACTATGTTCGTAATTCGCAAGTTCATAATTTGTAAAGATCATTTGTAAACAAATGGAACATTTAAGTGAATCACCTTTCTATGTAGCCATTTTTAAAATTTTTGGCCTAAACTTTGACCTAACAAAATCTCAGATTACAAGCACTGTAAGATAGATTAGCAAAACTTAGTCTGCTGTGCAGCTATCCAGATTTTCTTAAAATGTGTATGCTAAGCTAAATGAAATGTTTATATGTATTAAACACATTTTAATATGTTAATAAATAAATTATTGTTTTATAAGCGTACTTACTTCCTGATTTCTAGTTATCCTTTTACTATGAAGTATACAATGCTTTTAAATATAAATATAACCTTTCCTATCATTGGAGAGGTGTTCCTCAAAGATACATCTTAGGCCCTCTTCAGATTGTGTTGTAATGCATGTATTTGAAATTGTATTGTCTCTGCTCACCCTGTTGTGACTCCAGACTGTTAAATTTACTGCACTGTTTAAAAGTTTGTAAGTTAGTTAAAAAATAAAAGAACTCAGTAGCGACCTAAATAGCCCAGTCATTTTTGTCACCATGTTCTTATTGCACCCAGATATCGCAGAAATGGGAACTACTGAGTTGAGCATATATTTATACAGACGTAGATGCTGTGTTATATTGTTTGCAAGATGGTAAGATTAGCTCCTGCAGTGGAGTGTTGTAGTTCAGGGGTAAATAACAGATGCAGGTTCAGGATCTTTGCTGTTTGCTTTATTACAAGGAACACACAGCCTGACAGGAGTCTTGACAAAGACATCTGGCAGAGTTCCCATAATCAGCTATAGTACTCACTTTGGAGGGTCATAACTCCAACACCTCTTCATGATAACACACCCACAACTTACAAGAAAGAAGGAGGAAATGCTGATAAATACAGAAAAAACAGATACAGTTTTAATATATGATTTATTATTCAACATGAAAGAACAATAAAGCTAAAACCAAACAAACTGCATGGCCTTATGGGAAACTAAGCATAAAAATAATAAAAGAGTATGTGACTACTAACCATTTATGTTTCAGTTATAAAACTATCCAAACCATATTTAGTCCAAATGTAGCTTTTTTTAAGTTTACACCTGGGGCTGGGAGGCTAACATTGTTAAAAACACTAAAACTTTGATAGCTCATTTAGGAAAAATTCTTTCCACCTCATCCAGATCTTCATTAAATTCTCACAGACTAGTAAGAGTGCTATAGCCTCAGTATAACTCAGCTTTAAAAAATGTATAGACTTTAAATTAAGATCTGTATCAGTTTTAGTGGGTTGACAGATGTTATGGTGATGTATTCTCACTGAAATGACTGGGCTGGTTAGGTGACTAATGAGTTCTAGTGTTAGAACTATTCTAATGTTAGCAGCATTAGACTTGCAGATCTTGTTCTAAAGTAAGGAAGCAAACATTATTTTTAACAGTTCATACAGGTTTACACAATCAACTGTTTTTTCTACTTTTCAGTATTCAAAACGATGCTAGCGCTCATGCTAAGCTGACTTTTTCCATGTGAGTGACGTCCTAGAACATCTAGATCAACTATGCAGGTGTGCGAGACCAGCCTGTGCCTTTCGGTCTACATCATTACCTTCATCACAGGCTTCCCCACCAACATCCTGGCCTTTTACACATTCTGCTGCAAGGTGTGGAAGAAACCAGTACCCATCGACATCCTACTGCTCAACCTCACAATCTCAGACTTACTCTTCCTAATCTTCCTGCCTTTCAAGATGCAGGAGGTGGCCAACAGAATGAGGTGGGACATGCCCTACTTCCTGTGCCCGCTGTCTGGCTTTGTTTTCTACATGACCATCTACAACAGCACCTTCTTTCTAACAGCAGTTAGCGTGGAGCGCTACCTGGGTGTAGCTTTCCCTATCCAGCACTCCCTCAGAAGGAGGCCCATCTATGCTGTGGTGGCTAGTATCTTTCTTTGGGTGCTCTCCATCCTCCACCTCAGCATCGTCTACATCGTGCCCTACTACAACCCTCCTGGGACGGGACCTCCTCCTCGGAATGTATGCTATGAGGAGTTCACTGAGGCCCAGCTCAGGATCCTTCTGCCTGTTCGGCTGGAGTTGTGTGTGGTTCTCTTCTGCATCCCACTGCTAATCTGTGCCTTCTGCTACATCAACTTCATTTGCATTCTGCTAAGGCTGCCCAACATAGGACGCCGGCGCCGCCTTAGGGCCATTGGCCTGGCCCTGGGGACGCTGCTGGTGTTTGCACTCTGCTTTGGGCCCTACAATGTCTCACACGTGGTGGGATTCATCACCAAGGAAAGTCCAGGCTGGAGAGACAAGGCCCTGCTCCTCAGCACATTCAATGCCTGCCTGGATCCACTGATCTTCTACCTGTCGTCAGCTGCAGTGCGCAGCGCACTAAAGTCAGTGGTGCAGGGTGTTCTAAGTCGACTGAAAACATGGAACTGTCCTAAGATCTGCTGGATCCTCAGGAAGGTCCCAGAAGAGACTGTGAAAACCGCTTTCCCCAAACAGGGCGAGATTAATGCACTCTGACAAATGCTACCCAACAAGCAGAAGAGTAAGAGTATGCCTATAGACTTGGGTGATTGACACTAATATTGTCACAGTGCCTTCAGGCTTTTCAGGGTCTAGACAAGGCTGCAACAACCCTATCATCAGGGTCAATACAGTGGCTAGAAATGCAGGATGTACACTGTAGTTATGGGCAGTGGAGGCACTATCACTTCTGCAGCAGAACTAGTGATTGTTGACTTCACTACTTAAAAGCCAGATGCAGGATGTCCAACCAAACAAAGTCTCTAAAACACACAGCAAGTACAGACTTTAGAATGTAAAGAATGTGCAAAATGCAATCATAAAATTTATGACAAAGTCAATGAGAAACATTTATGTCAGACGTGCAAACCACTTGACCCCCAGAGGGCATTGCAGAAGACTATTCAATACCCATTTTCAGGCAATGTGGAATTAGTTCTGTTGTTGTGTGCACACCTATTTGGAGCTTTTCCACCAACATATATCAGTTCCTGGACCTGAAAGGGTCATTCCCATTTGGAACCAAAGAATAGAAGGTTGTTTGGCATGAACCATGCCAGCAGCCATGGGTGTGTCACAAACAGAAAGGACATTCTCTGAGCATGCACTGTTCTGTTGAACGGTCCTTGTTGTGCCTTTGGTGTTGTAAAGATTTCAGGGGCTTCGCTAGAATTTAAAGACATTGAGGTCAAGCGAATCTCCCCCATCATACAGGAAGTCCAGTGTGGGAGAAAAATACGCACTGAAGAACTAAACTTTTTTTTCTGAGATTCTGGGTTTGCTACAAGCATTAGGGACTTACAGAAACTGGAAAGTAGAAACTCTATTTACTTTTCTGTTGTGAAGTTTCTGAAATGCCCTCTGTTGATGATGCATCCTTGGTTCTGGTTAAAACTGGTACAAACATGTGCTGGTTCACTGTATAGCACCACGGTTATACAATTCCTGAACGAAACCAATTCAAGAACCAAAGTTTGTTTGGTGGAAAATAATCTACAAGTGGCAGCTCTTAAAATAAGATATGATAAGAAGATAAAATCATCTAGTTGGACATTTCAGGGATGCAAACAGGTTGCCAGTCAAAAGTTGCTTCTGGGTGTTTGAAGGTTGCCTGGGGATACAGGTGGTCCACTGTTGGCGAATGTCATTTGGGGATTGGCAAGTCAAATAGGCAAAAGTTATTTCTGGTTGATCGTGGTGCCTGGGGATCCTATGAAGGCAAGTGGGGATGTCCCACGATGGCAATCAATCACACAAGACATCAGTATGAGGGTTCACTCAAACCTTTTACTTTCACTTGTAAAAACATCAGGGACTAATAGTCCCGTAACCATGGCATTGACACGCCCCTGCTGTTAGCATGATTTTAAAACTGAGGAATACAGTTGTGTTGTTTGTCAACAAAATAAAAATAAACAAAGTGATGTTGATGTTTTCACATTTCTCTACCATGTTGGCCAACAATCAACAGTCATACTTTTATTTAACATCACTGAATCAGAAAATATACAGCAAGGCCTTTCTGTACAGCTTTCTACCAAGACCCTTCTAATTTTGCCTCATATTGGCAGGTACCAATTGCCTACGTAAGTGAGATCATTAAGATAAGAATATCAGGGTCAGAGAAGGGTCTTGTCATTTTGACCAAATTCATACTCCGTCTTCTCAAATCTTATAGGTGACATATTTTAACCTGCAGAATTTTACAAAAGTTGAGTTTACAGTCAAGGTGATATGGCCTAGCTCCACTGCACTGTTTATATGTTCACAGCCTAATTAACTTGTCAGTACTTCCTGCTCAGATTATGTTTGAGGGCCTGGACAGCAGAGCTCACGTGTGGGCTTTATTATCCCGCAAAATGGGAAAGAAAAAAAACGTATATAGGACCTGCTGTGTACACATGAGGGTCGTTTACCTCTTGTTTGCAAACAACAGGCCAGGATGTGTATGAATGTCCACATGATTGTGTTTTGTTTTAGCTGTCCCTCCAGCCAGAATTAAAAAACGTGGACTGGGGTAAAAAAAAACAGGCCTGCCCTCAATCCACTTCATCCGTAACAAATACGCTAGCGAGTGATTCAGATGAGATTATAAACAGCCATCATTTGTTTAGCGTGTGAGATAAAGGGTCTGCACTGGCAGGCAATATTTGGGTCAACAGAACTACCTCATTCACCTGCTCTCATGTTAATATTTGAACCTTATTTGGATGTGGGGAAAAGAACAATAAGCGGCAGATGCTGATTATGAGAGAGCAAGATTTCAAAATGCACCATTTCCTCAGGTTTGGCTGTTTATTACATGCCAGTTAAGGAAATGGCGACATCACTAACGCAGACAACAGACAACAAAATCAATCAAATGAAAACGTCCAGCTAACAATATGATATACCTCAGTCTAATACAAATAATGCCAATCTTTAAAGCAGCCAAGACTGATTATCTTGTCAAAACAGCCACAAATACCAATTCCTCTGGCCTAAAGTGGAATTAGCCGTCATTATTTAACGTGTTTATTGCAGCATGGGGACGGTACATGCTGATTGTATTGTCTTTCCTGCCCTTTTTTCACCAATATGGTGTCATAAAATCTTTATGGTATATTTCCTTCATGCTCATAATCATTTGCCTCTAACCACAGCTCTCCCTGTGGTATGCTGGTGTATGAGCTGTGATTTATAAACCCGACAAATATTTGTAGAAGGTTATTGTCTCGGACTGCTAATCCGGGCCTGCGTGAGGACGAATGTACTACAAGCAAATGTGGAGAGAAATAAACCACACAAAGGCGTTCTGATATCACATACAAGGAAGTGGCTGCTATAATTTATGATTGTGGCCATTTGGCATATTCAGGCGCTCAAATGTGTGTCTGACACAAGACACGTATTACTTTATTTCCCCCCTGAAGTCTGGACTGTGTTAAGAAAACCAGAAACCACGTAGTAAACATTCATGTTCCTCTTTGTTTACATGGGAACCGATCAAGAGGCCTGGACGGAAGACGGGTTGCAGTCTGGGAGATTTGTGGATGTTTAAATTGTCTGTTCATAATAGACTATAATACCAACAATTCCAAGATCTCGCCAGATGTGCGCGACATCATTTCACTGCTCTCCTTCCATCAATATGACCAGAAAACCTAAAAACACAAACATGGTTCAGTTGAGGTTACTGATCCACTGGCACAATGAGCTCTTCCACTGTATTCACCTCATGTTTACCTGATCATGAGTCTGTAGGAGTGTGTATGCACGTGTGGTGGCAAGTGAAGTGGAAATGTTTGACTTGGCACATGTAAGACTCTGGTACATTTTCAAACCTCAAACCTCTCACCTTTCTAGAATACTTGGACCTCCTTTCACATATGAGTACAATTTCTGCAGAAGAAAAAACAATAAATGAGACCCCATGTTCATTGATGATGTATATTTTACATGATGTATTCTTGAAAACATTAAAGGCAATTGTTCTACACATGACTAGATATGATTAGATAGATTTTCCAGAACACAGAGACGGCCAGTCCACTCCTGCCAGGAAACCAACCTATGAAGTCTACATTGTGAATACAGGCATCTGATTTACTATCCATTTGCCTTAAAAGTGGAAAAAAGTTTTCTTATCAATTATCTTGTTGCTTTTAGATGCATTACACTCTTTTGAATGTCCAGATCGTATTACTACTCATAAACAATTCACATCAAAATACTCTGAATGATGATGTTTACATCTGAACCATTTCATTTAGTTAACACCACTAGAATTCCCCTTTAAGCTAAAAAAGTGGTTTAAGAAACTGGCCCCAAATGTCTCATAACAAGGCATGATATCACAGAGATCTACTCACGCAAAGTGATGAAAATAACCCCAATTCCAATGAGGAACCCCATTTTCATGATGTTGAGACATACAATAACTTCACCAGCTGCAGCCTCTGGGAATATTCAACATGACATTGATTGTGTGGTTGATAAAAATATTCACTCTGGTTTATAAAGCCCCTACCACACTGACGTCACACTGACCGAAAAACACAACTCATAGTGTCCAGTTGGTGCACATAATGGATTTGTGATAAATGATAAGTTTCTAAAATGTTCTAAATTGGGAAATTTGACCTACTTGGAGTGTATGCAGTCAGCTGCCAAGGTTAACATGTACGTAATATCGTTTTTGCTCTGAAAATCAAGAGCAAAAGGAAGCTAGCACTGAAGCAGGTTTTATAAAAAAAATCTAATTTTCCCTTCACCTCAAATGTAGTGTATCAGCCAAGAAATGTTTAGTGTCTGAAATACATTCCTATAGTTTTCCACTGGATCTACAAGGCTAATGTATGGAAAACACAGGTCGTATTGTGTTAGAATAAAATATGACCGATTAAAAAATACATAGAATGAAGTTGTAATATTTTGAGAACAAAGTCATAATATTACAATAATAAAGTCGTAATATTACGAGAATAAAGTCGTAATATTACAAGAATAATGTTGTAATATTTCCAGAAGATTATTTTGAGAAAAAAAGTGCCATTAAAGCCAGGAAAGTTACATTATTATGACCAAAGACTTTGCAAAACAATAGCAATCTCCTGGCAATAAAATGAGGTACGTTGAGGATTTGGTAAAGCTACATTTTTGTATTAGATTTACCAATAAATACTCAATCTGCTGGCCTCACAGACAGTGTACGACTACAGGCTCCATCTTGATTACCATTCTCATCATCTCCTGTGAAACTACATGCACTCTTTGAATGGCACAGAGATGTAACCACCAATAGCCCTGTAGTAGAGATTAAAAGAGATTATTTCCTCCAAGTCTGGTTGTTTCTTCTGAATAAACACATTTCAGTGTTCTTACTAATAACAATCCAATGCTGATGGGTCAGCAGATTGAGTATTTCTTTATTGGTAAATCCAATACTAAAGTATAACTTTAAATTATGACTTTATTCTCGTAATATTACGACTTTATTTTTGAAGACTGTTTTTTTTTTTTTTTAATTGGCCATAAATGTCATGATTTATTATTACTTAACAACACAACATAGTTTGAAGTTGTGTGATGGTTTAGGCCTGTAGTTAGCACAGTGCTAATTCTTGGGGTATTCGCTTCTATTACTTGTTAGCTATGTTAGCCTAGCTCCAGTGTAAAAATAAAGAAGCCCAGATAACAGGTCACTACATTTGGGTATTGTATAAACTGTAGAATATGTATTTTTATATGTGGTACTACCATTGTATACCACCATAGTTTTTGGACAACATTCATGCATGACTGTAGTACTAGTACTATAGTACTATCATCACAATACTATCATCACAATAGTAATATCAACATGGTTCTTCTACGATAGTATTACCATGGTACATTTTTGTAAGGCATGTCCACTCACCCCATGTAAATGATGCAGAAAGTGTGGCGTCTAATGCAGGATGGTCCTCCACAGTGCAGGTAAAGGTGATATCGGCACTGATTGACTTCCGTGAGGGCAGAAATAGCATGCTGGTCAACTCCGTCTCAGGGCCAAAGCCATCGGGACCACTGAGGCAGTAATCTGGCTGCAGGTTTACTGTACTGTTAGCATGAGAGCTAGCACTCTGGATGGTTTCTAGATGCATTTCAGATTTGCTGTTTTCTTGTTTAGCAGGTTTTAAGATGCAGTTAACACTGGCTTGAGATGTTTCCTTCACCTCACTTCTCCAGGTCCAGCGGAGAGTGATGTGTGCAGGGTAGAAGCCTTTGGTTGCACACAGTAACTTCCAGTTCCCTGTTGTGGGGTTTGGGGGAACCTTCAGGAAGAGCTGTGGTGCACTAGGAGGTGCTAGACAAAACAACACACATGTATGTCAATATATGAGCAAAAGATTATTACGTCCTATGATGCTTTGAGGAAAATATGTGTTATGTATGTGGTATCATGGAAAATTCTGGGTGATCCCAAATTTCTGGGTGGGAGTGAGATCTCACTATGTTAGCATGAAATACAATATAAGTCTTAGAAGAAACATTTCCTTTCTAGTGATCTCATTTTAAAAGCCTTCAATTTGGTTCTTAATGTAGTCTCTTGGAACCCCCAGCATTTTTATTGAGTTCCTGAGGACTGGTTTTAGTATTTCTTCTTAGTTTGGCATATTCAAGGTTTTTAATGTTTCACTTCTTTTAGTTCACTGAGGCTCGTTTATTTCTGGGACAAGCCCGAAGTAACATGATCAAAAATGCTGAACTGAGAATGAGCTCAGGTTAACTGTTGTTTAACTTTTGATGAAGCCTCTCGAGTGGTTAACCACTGAACACAAAGCTAATTTCTGCCAAGACTTACTTTGCCTGAGGACAGTCTTGGCTGTCTTGTAATTGTACATGGTTTATGTAGCAAAATCATTCACTCCTGAATATACATGACACAATGTTACGACCCGGTCTAGGGGTTCGAATCATAACAACTGTAGAATGGTTAACAAGAGAGAGCGAGAGTAAATGAAAATGTAGCACCTGGATGACTTTCATACCAAATGTAAGCTAGCACCCTTGGTGCAGATATGTAGATTTGTGTGAAGATTCTGAAATATAAGATGTTGCATTGACTGCAGCTCAGTTCTGCTGGACAGCATCTCCATGAGCTCCATGTTGGGAATAGCAGTGTGGACATAATGACAAAAATTTCTAAATTCTCTAATTTGAATAATGAAATGTTAATAATAAAAACAGTTGATTTTGAGAATAAATTGTAATATGGTAAAAAAGTGGCATTAAAGCCAGGAAAGTCTATTATTATGGCCAAAGAGTTATCACCAATAGCAGTCACCTCATAACAAAATGAGTGACTTTGAGGATTTGTTTTACTTTTGTATTTTTTGTAATTAACAATTTTTTGGGGATTTTTTAACATTGATAACACTGAGCATACAAGAAAGTTTAAACAAGATGACCTAACAAATATACATACACATACAAAGAAAAAAATTAAAAAAGAAAAATAATAATAATTCTAACTAAAATAATAATAAAATGTACAGGTGTTCTTATCTCCAGGCAGGCATATTCTTATGGAAAAAAGAAGGCAATGATAATCACAGAAATAATAATGATAATACTGTGTTATTACAGTTGTATATAGTCTCTATTATTGTTATACAAGGTCTACAGTGTCTGTGCCAGGCTCAATATACTTTCGTATTTGATTTATCAATAAAGAAATACTCAAACAAACCTCATAAATAGTCAGATATAGGGCTGTTGATTAGAAATATTTGCTATATGTAGAGTATAAATAAAACTCTACATGGAGTTGCCTTATTTTAAAATTGGGATTTGGGGTCAGACTGGAAGACAACATATACCTCTTCCTTTAGCAATATATAGATGACAAAATATTGTCATTTAGTAAAACAGACACTTAAAAATGATATTTGAAGTATTTCTCATTTTATCATTCATTTTTGTGCATTTCTTTTCATTTATAAACGTTAGAATTTAGTGAACCATACACGAGGCAGTCACACCGTAGGAAGACTTTGAGATTTGACTGAAAGAAGGAAAACAAAGCTTCTTATGTTCAAATGAATGTTTTATAACAACAGGTTCATGTAAATAAAGGCATGTTTAACTATTTATTGCATTTGAAATAATGACAAAAATAATTATATTCATTTTTATCTTGTGTAACATCTTTGATCTATCAAACATACGTTTGCGCAATTTTGAAAATCCACACGAGCCAAAGCTTAAAATTGCTTAACAACTCCATGAACTTCCTTTTACTTGTTAGCTACACTAGCATCTAAAAATAGAGAAAAAATATACAGAAGAAGAAAATTATGTCTTACCCAGCACGGTCAGTTGTATGCTGTCCACCCTCTCAGCCTCCTGTGGAAGGCCCACTCTGCAGTTATAGCGGCCAGCATCTCCTACCATCACTGTGAAAATCACTAGAGAAACTTTATCCTCCCCCAGCTGGATCCTGCTGCTCTGGTCTGAGAGTAGAAGCTCAATCTTTTCTCCTGTTCCAGTGTCTTTTGACCAGGACACAGCAAAATTTCTGGCCTCCACTTTCACCGGGCAGGGCAAGACAACCTGTTCACCTTTCTTCACCATCTGATGGACAACAGCATTCGCTGGTCCACCGAGCACCACTGTAGTGAACATGGCACAGTCAGTGGACCAAGAGAAGTTTTATTACATTATGAAATGTTAAGAATGCTTTAGTCTCATATGACGCTAACATAGCTACGACTGATCTTTAGATGGATGTGAGGTTTGTAAAACCTTGAATGTTCAGATTTTAATGTGAATAATGGTATTTTTCCTTTGGATAACAACATGTGTTAGGGTATTGTGCCTTTAAAGCTACATGACATTTGTGAAGGCTGAGGTTGGTGTAGAGTTGTAAGATGAACATACGTAATATATACACAGTAAATCTTCCAGTGTTAAATCAACACTATTAGAGCTAAATTAACACAGAGAGTGTTACATTTTGACACCCTCAGTGTTAATTTAACTCTAACAGTGTTGATTTAACACTGGCAGATTTACTGTGTACCTTCAATGCCTTCAGCCGTAAAAAAAAAATTGGGACAAAAAATCTAAAAGTGGCTCAAAAATGTTCAGCAGTAAATTATAAACATGTGTTATTAACAATCATAAAGCATGTTTTTTTTTTGGAAAATTTATTTTTTGTTTCTGTAAAAACCTCAAGATCTGGGCATCCAGATTCAGATAACCCTAAAACAGTACAGTGTTGTTTTAAGAGGCTAATGATCACTGACAACTTTAGGTTAATACAAATTTTTCATTTCCTGTAAAGTTACTATTCTAGAGAACCTTTTTACAATATCTCAAAGAAGTAGCAACACAATTATCAGATATGTGTTTCCAGAATCTGACCTGAATCTTCGTCCACTGTCCACAGCAACATAAACACCACTGACATTAGCATTCTGGACATCATCATCTTCAAGGCTTCACTGCTGAACACATCTGCTCCAAATAGAGGAGCACTGATGCAATACAAGCCACGCAATGGCTTTTTATTCTCATTAACACTGAGGAGAGATTTCTTTAATAGGTCATGCTCCGAATATGAGATGCTTTGCTGGTCATGCGTCTACGTGAAATTGTTTGATCTGCTGATGCATCTTTGCAGCTAATGCTAGGCCTCGTTCCGCCATATCCCTGGAGACCGCAAGTGCTGCGGCAAGCAAAATGTCGCACTTTTGACTTCTCCGAAATGTACTCAGCGGATGTTTTTGAGGTTGGAGAATTCAAGCCGGCTGCGTTGTGACGGTGAAATGTCAACGGCTCTCTTTGGTTAAGAGGAGTTATTGGGATGAAGTGCATTCTTGGCTCTCTATGAGTGACCACACTTTATTCATCTAAATTCTACCTCATTAGAAACAAGCTCAAGGCTCATTGCACGCAACAACCATGCAATGCAAAGCTGCTTTTGAAGTTCACATCAGCAATACTCTCGGGTTTTTTTGTTTTAGGCTTGGGGGAAGAGCATTATTTACCTTTCAGATTAATTTTAGTTATAGGAATGTTTTGTGACTTGAACATTCCCGGATTGTCGAGAATGTTCAGTTTACGTAATGTTCCCCAAAAATGCTAGAACAATATTTTTACAATACTTGCATAAATAATTTTAGATTGGCAAAGCTTTTATCATGGCCAGGTAAGGTTATTAGAACGTTCTATTAATGTTAGTTCAAGAACATTTGCTCCTACCATTTACAAAGCCAAAGTTCTGGATGTGTTACCTGTTAGCTGGGCACTTGCTAGCATAACAATTATTAATCTTTGCATTACCATCCATGAGAAGAAGCTGACCTTTACATTTCCAAGTGAATTGAAACTAAATATTGCGAAAAACATACCTGTTAAGTTTAATTAGCAAACATTAAGAACTTCCGTCTATGAAGCTACGGCTTGCACCTCTGAAACATTCTGTAGATGTTTCCACATTTCTAAAGTTACTGTAGATACTTTCCTCATATTCATGGTCAAACTAGTCAGTTTTGCTACATAACAATTGCTTCACAATAGCTGTACAGAAGACACAAAGGTCATTAGTCTAGAGAGCTGAATTACAGGAAACGTACATGTCTGCAGTATGAAAGAAGGCCTGGGAACGGTGGTTAGATTCAAAACACAGAAGTATGTTGAAAAAAAGAGCTTTAACAGCTGTCATGTTTTAAAGTTTAACAAGCAAGGGAAGCATGGGAGGTTCTGATAGTTTGCTGGTATCATTCTCTAGCTTCCTTAAAACATATACATACTGTGGTGTATAGTGTGAAGGTTTTGGTTCACCAACCAGACCTCAGACAACATCACTAATCTGAATGGGGTTATCTTAAATCAGATTACAGAATATAATGGTATATGTGGTTAGGCAGCACTGTTGCTCTCATGTCACATTAGTAGGTATCACAATCTGAGGTGAAGTCTAAAATTGGCTTCTTCTATAGAATGTGTGCCTATTAATTATTCTATTTAAATGGCCATTCTTCATGTTATATTATGGGGACTTTATATACAGGTCAGTCTGAAAAAGCATCCTTCAGAAACTTGATGTTCTTTATCACTCTGGTTTGCTATAAACACTCCCTTTAAAACGCTCCTCTGTTTATCTTTACACACTCGTACCATTCACTGGTTCTTGTTCATTTACAGAACCTTTCTTGGTCTTGTCATGTCATCGTGTTGCTTACTTTAGTTTTTTTCACTTTATTGACCTCTGTAAAGTACTGTAGATCTGTCCACATTTCCAAAGTTAACTTCCTCATATTCATGCTCAAAAATCTATTGATGTAGACCAGGGCTGAACAATACATCGCTTGCGATCTACTGGTCGATTGCAAAGGTATTGTGGGTAGATCACATGGCATTTTTAAAAATAGACGTCAGCCTATCATCCGTCCTCGCTATAAAACTTGTCACTTGACTGACATACAGGGAGACTGGTTGAGCACTAGGACCCAGCGGGATTCCAAGCCACTCAATCTGAAAATCCTGTTTCACTTTAGGCCGCCCACAAGCTCATTCGATTGGCTCTGCCATTTTTTGCTAACGTGTGATTGGCTGTCTCCGCTATTGCTCTGCTGAAACAGTGTCTGGACTTGTAAACGGTGTTTTTCAAGTTGGCCAGCAGTCCGTGTTCACTGGTCACTGTAAGTTCTTAACATGTATGTTTGTTCTGCCTGTGTTTTGTCAGCTAGACGTATTTTAATATCAGGGGATTTACATTAAAACATTAACATTAGAGTCTGTGTGTGTGCGGCTACCAGTCTGTGATAAGCCATCCATTTAGATCCAAGTGTAACTATTGTCAAAATAATTCAGAATTTCTGCTTAGGTTCTGCAGAACTCTAGCTAGCTTGCAAGTTGCCCAGTTAGCCTCCAATTTATTTCTTTTGAACTGGAGAAAGAGTTTAAAAATGACTAAAGGAGCTGGACCAAGTAAGAAGCCTAAAACTGACCATTTCCATACGGAGTGGAGGAGGACTTTTTACAGTCATTTTTGAAGTGTGTTTGCCTTGACTGCATTATTCATCATCACCTTTTCACACATGAAGATCATGAAGTCCAAGTATGGTTCCACTACGACTGATGATCATTTGGAGGTTTGCTTGAGGCTGGTTATCAGCAACTACTGTCCAGACTATGCATCCCTGACTGATTCCATTCAGTGCAAGTCATGTCATCAGAGTAAAGTAGGCTAATGACAAAACATGTACACAGTTGTATTGTGTAATATGGGTTCATGTAATTATTCAAGGTACACCAGCATACATACATAAATTGTCAGTATAGTTATAAATAAATATGTCTTACATTTTAATATTAGGTAGATCATTTTGTCTTAGTCATTAGATAAGTAGTGCCCAGGTACATAGTAAATATGTCAGTGTTAAATTAACACTATTAGAGTTAAATTAAAACTGAGGGTGTCAAAATGTAACACTCCCAGTGTTAATTTAACTGTAAGAGTGTTGATTTAACACTGGCAGATTTACTGTGTAGATGGTTGGGTTAAGAGAAACATACATGTCTGCATTACAAAAGATGCTTGTGAAAAGTGGGTAAATTCAAAACCTTGACAATAAAAGGCTTTAATTAGGTGAAGGGTTTCCCATAAAAGTCACAGTCACACATTTCAAAACAGCACTAAAGTGCTTTTTGGCTTGAACTACACTTAAGATGTCCAACAGCAGGCATTTTTATTGTCAACTGAGCATGTCTGTTTCAAAACAAACTCTGCAGAACGAACTAAAGGCACCTAAACAGACCAAACATAGGATGTGATGTCACGAGATGCGATGCTAAATACTGCAGCTGCATAGAAGAAAAAAATAGTGTGTTGGTAACAGTTACATTTGGGCTCAGGCATGGAGACATGCCTTTCTCATTACAGCACACTTTCTGTTGTACATGCAAAGGATCATTTTTGTGCACTGTTTTGATTCATTTTTTCACTTTAGTTGCTCTTGCTGAGACTTCCATTTTATATAAATACGACCATGTACATACAACTCTGACAAACTCATTTAGTCTAGTGCAACAGGATTGCCAGGACCAGAAAAATTCTCCAGCCAAATGTCTGCCAAAAACCTGACCCACACAAGCTTAACTAGCCCAAAATCTATTTAGCCAAAGTCTTAAAAATACACATGCAAAGCAATTAAATTAATTTTGTACATTTGAACTAGCCTAAATGTGCATGAAACCCATGAACCTGGCAACCCTGCAGCATAGCGCATTGTTTGGCATTGTTTTGTGCTATGTCTATGTGATATATATGTGTCAATATATATGTATACAAGACATTTTTACATGATGGTTTGATGACGAATATGTGTTTGAATGCTAACTGAGCCAGGACTAAAATATTTTGCTTTGTCCAGACCAGAGAATCAAAGTTGTTTATGAGTTCATGAATTTTCTCAAAATGTTCAAAATGTCAATGTCTATTATTCCCAGAACATTATTTTGGTGGTAGAACATCTCTGCACGAAAAACATTTTAAAAGAATGTTCAAACATAAAATACTTTTTGGTAACACTGACAGAACTATTAGGTCAAGGCCACGTAATGTTATTAGAACATTCCATTTCTAAGTAGAACATTCCACTCTAGATTCTCACCTCCATGTTTTCTTTATATTGTACAATTGTGGCTGGACAATTAAACATAATAAACAAATTGCATGGCAGCAGATCCATATTTGCAAATGACAAAGTCTTAGTGCTTTGCATCTTGTTGTGCACCGTCTCACATACTTGTGTACTCGTTTAGAGTACACATCTATACAACATCTTGGAGAGTTTTTGAACTTCTCAATAGTTTTCAAGCAGCGATTTGCTTTGAGGGCAGGCCTTTTTCACTCTAGACCCCTACAGAAGCATTCAGGGCCAGACTTGTATGGTTTCGTATTCCAGATGGTGTGGTTAGATTACTCTCTTCCGGTGTGCTCATCACATAGGAGCTTAGCTGCATGAGGCCCAACTGCAGTGGCACTGCACCTGGAGGAGGGTGCTATGTTTGTTTAGACAGGATTCACCTGGCTCAGTTGCTGGCCCCCACCCTTACTCCTGTTATTACTTTTTCACACTCACTCTCTTGCTGAGTGGTGCAGCAAGTAATCCATATTTCTTTTACTTATAGCAGCAACTTCACTTGCTTGATTTTGCCATCCAGTACGTAGGCCTTGCTTGAGACTTAACAGATAAGACCTGAGACTTGCTGTAGACTTGAAGGTTAAGACTGGAGACACGTTTGAGATTTGAAGGTTAAGACTTGAGACATGCTTGAGATTTGAGGGTTGAGACTTGAGACATGCTTGAGATTTGAAGGTTAAGACTTGAGACTTGCTTGAGATTTGAAGGTTAAGACTTGAGATTTAGCAGACATGAAGGTTAAGACTTGAGACTTGCTTGAGATGTGAAGTTAAAACTTGAGAGTTGCTTGTAACTAGAAGTTTACAACTTGAGAATTGCTTAAGACATGAAGGTTTCAAAATGACTTACTAGTGATTTGAAGTTTAAGACTTGACACTTAGTTGAGATGTGAAAGTAAGACATGAGACGTACTTGAAACTTGAAGGATCGGATTAGAGACTTGCTTGAGAGGCATTTGACACTTCAAAATTTGATTAAACTTAGCCAAAGTGACAAAAGTATGTGACCCTTTGCTTTCAGTTTCTGGTGAGATCCCTCTTTCCACCAATAACTGCAACTAAATGTTTCCGGTAACTGTTCTTTAACCGTTCTTTGGTAGAACGACTTGTGTGCTGAGGGTCGTTGTCTTGCTGCATGACCCACCTTCTCTTGAGATTTAATTCATGGACAGATGTCCTGACATTTTCTTTAGAATTCTCTGATATAATTCACAATTCATTCTTCCATCAATGATGGCAAGCCGTCTTGGCACAGATGCAGCAAAACAGGCCAAAACTATGAACTACCACCACCATGTTTCACATGAGATAAGGTTCTTATACTGGAATGCAGTATTTTCCTTTCTCCAAACATAACACTTTTCATTTAAACCAAAAAGTTCTATTTTGGTCTCTTCCGTCCACCAAACATTCTTTCAATAGTCTTCTGGCTTGTCTACGTGATCTTTAGCAAACTGCAGATGAGCAGTAATTTTCTTTTTGAAGAGCAGTGACTTTCTCCTTACAACCCTGCCATGCACACCATTGTGGTTCAGTGTTCTGATGGTGGACTCATGAACATTAACATTAGCCAATGTGAGAGAGGCCTTCAGTTGTTTAGAAGTTACTCTGGGGTCCTTTGTGACCTCTACGACTATCACACGCCTTGCTCTTGGAGTGATATTTGTTGGTCGACCAGTCCTGGGGAAGGTAAAAATGGTCTTGAATTTCCTCCATTTGTACACAATCTGAATGGGGATTGGTAAAGTCCAAACTCTTTAGAGATGTTTTTTTTTTACTTTTTCCAGCCTGATGAGCATCAACAACATCCTCAGAAATCTCATTTGTTTGTGCCATGATACACTTCCACAAACATGTTGTGAAGTGCAGATTTTGATAGATCCCTGGCCTTTAAATAAAACGGGGTGCCCACTCACACCTGATTGTCATCCCATTGATTGAAAACACCTGACTCTAATTTCACCTTCAAATTAACTGCTAATTCTTCAAATTCACATACTTTTGCCACTCCCAAATATTATATTGGATCATTTTCCTAAATAAATAAATGAAGTATAATATTTTTGTCTCATTTGTTTAACTGGGTTCTCTTTCTCTACGTTTAGGACTTGTGTGAAAATCTGATGTTTTAGATCATATTTATCCAGAAATCTAAAAAATTCTAAAGGGTTCACAAACTTTCAAGCACCAAAGCCTCATAAACTGCACCCTACAGTGCAATGCATCAAATGTAGCTGTACTGGTGCTGGATCTAACGTGGCCTAAATTTCCGTTTCAAAGAAGTGAAATATGCAGCATGGCCCGCATTATAATTAGCTTCCTTGCTGAAGTCTGAAGGCTTGAGAAAGGCCGAGTTTGGACATTGCATCACTCTTTGTGGTTATGAAGGGCATTTTGTGGCGTGAAGGCTCACAGCTTTTCACTAATGATGCTAATGCATGAGGACGTGTTCTGGATACATGTTGTTCAAAAACATTGCATTATCTGCACAGTAACTGTCAAATCATTTCTGAAGCAACCCAACCCTTACACAATATGTGAGTCTTCCTGTCGTGCAGAGACCAGTCCCCCAAACAGACAGACAGACAGATAGACAGACAGATAAGAGGCCCAAGAGAGGTTGAAGAACAGACACAAAACAACCGGTTATGTTAAAAACAAATTCAGTTTTATTTTCTCTCCGTTTCCATTTATTTTCTTGACTTTTTTCTGTCCGTTATGGATTTTGGAAAAAAAAACAACAACATACAAACAAAACCCCAGAACAGTACACACAGCTGAAAAATGTGAGAGAAACGAACAGAACCGATAGCAGAATGACTCAGGAGGAAGATGATAGAACGGCACGGGGTTGGTCGGGGTGGAAGACGGTGTTTTGGGTTATTTTTCCTCTTTTTTTCCTGATGGAGGTGCTGATGGTGCAGTGTGTGTCTGTGTATGTGTGTATTGTGGCTGATGATGAACAATCTTGTCTTGATAAGGCCAGAAAACACATGCACACTCATAAGACAAACACACACATACGTACACACTTACACCACACACAGATACTACAGCTGGAGTACTGATAGATAGATAGATAGATAGATAGATAGATAGATAGATAGATAGATAGATAGATAGATAGATAGATAGATAGAGAGAGAGAGCAGAAACAGAAAACAGTGTGAAGAAAGAAACAGACTGATATTTAGAATAAATGTGTGAGGAGAAAGAGGAAGAAAACAGTTGATGAAGGAGAAAGCAGGAAGAGAGAGTCAGTTAGAGAAAGTGAGGGGGAGGTAAGTGAGAGACAGATAAACAGAGAGCAAGAGAATGAGATGTATAGAGAGAAAAAGAACGAGAGAGTGAAAGAAAGAAAGAGATAAAGGGAGAGGGGAGGATGGGCTCGACTGACTGACTCGTCCCCATTAAACAGTGAACAGCAATAGTGCAGATTTATGTGACAGAAAGCGTCCTGTCTGCCTGCATTACAGCCAGCTTTTCTCCTCTATTCTCAAACCAAACAAACAGCGCAGCCTGTATTTACCTCTCTGATTGACAGGCTGGATGTAAATTTCAGTGGGCGAGCAACACGCCGCGCTGACATTCAGAGTGATGGGCTTGTTTGTGTATGGAGCTCACACACCCACAAGAACACACACACATACACACATATACACACAATTGGGCCACTTTGGTTTCCTGTTTAATAAACCTGCCCGATTATGTGCGCTGGTAATTAGCGTGTTATCGATACAGCTGTACGTGACTGATGTGCACACCACCTGTTTCCCAAGAACATCTCAGATAGAACAGCTGCAAGAACAAGGAAACAATGAAGAGAAAGTGAACAACTGGTGCTTTACATTACGCAAACTAAGGCAATACTTAGTAGAACATTTTTTTACTTTCACCACCACTCATGCTATCTATCTATCTATCTATCTATCTATCTATCTATCTATCTATCTATCTATCTATCTATCTATCTATCTATCTATCTATCTATCTCTTGTCTGTACAATGCTTTCAACAATATAAAACTTTTTTTGTTGCAGATATGCTCACTGATAAACATGTTTAATGACATAATTAGCATATATTATCATTTAATAACTTGAAATACTGAAATAAACTTAACAAAAATAGCTTGTAGTGTATTGTTATATAAATCTACAGCATACTGAACAACGCAACAAAACACATTAATATGCCAAGTACATGGCATATTAAATATGACAACATAACTTCCCACCGTTAAAATTTATGTCGGTGCTAATAACGCTAATGCTAATGTAAGTCTACGTGATTTTCCCGTTTTTAGTTCTGCCAGACGGAAACCTCAAGATACACAGTATCAACAGGTGCTGACATTTTTGAAAAGTAGTTTAATATTACATTAATAAATAATTGCTTCAACTATTAAAAAGGATGACCAGATGTTCCTGGGGACAGTCCATGTTTTTGTTGTCACCAAAACGTCCTAAGAAAGACCAGCACTTCAGCTACATCTCACCTAGTTTTAGAGTGTAAAACTTGACCAGAACCTAGTAGCAAGTCCATAAAATTACCCAGAACATCTTTGTAAGACCCAAGGGTAACCATACCTGCCAATACTCCTGACTTTCATGGTAGTATTCCTATTTTTCATAGTTCATAGTTGGAAAGTTTCGCAATTTCATACTGATACAAACAAGGGTTTCTAACTTTCTATGAGGGATATGTGACGTGGTACCTGACAACCCAACTCGGATACAGAGGTGAGCATGCTTAAATGACAGTGCCTGATGTGTTACTACTACGCTACACCCATTATGTAGCGTCATTATGGGTGGGCTCAAGCCTCAAATGTTTAGATGCTAGCCCCAAATACTTTGAAAGTGAAAGTAAAAGTTTGTGATTTCTTCCCTCTGACTACTTACATTTGTTGGACATCCCCCGCCTGGACTAATGCTTTTTGAATCACCCACCCTTATGTTGGCAGATATGATAACCCATGGATTAGCAGGGGTGGGGTTACAGGACTTGAACAGACATAACATCTACTTGAAGGTAGGCTACCCTGCCATCTAAAAATACATTAACCTGAAACTGTCCCCACTTTTTGATTCATAAATTAAAATATATATTTTGATGATATATTGACAACCAAACTGGTTTTCATTTCAGAAATCTGGTCACTTTGTATTAAGTCTTTATTTTATTCTACAAGTGTAAACATACAGCCGTCACCTAAACATACAAATTCAGGAGTGGAAAAAGGCCATGGCTTATGGTCTAATCATGAACAAATATTTCATTAAGTTAAAATGCCTCACTGATGTTTTCTTAAAGGTATTTAAAGGCCTACTAGCACATTCACCATCCATAAAGCATGATCCACGCAGGCTGGATTCAGTTCAGCCTCACAATAAGAGCTAATACACATGGCTAGCAACTGCTTTGAATGCTAACATTTGGCTCAAAGTGTTGAATCAAATGAATCCAGGTCACCAGGTCATAGTTAATCCTGTTAGGTTTTTCCTCTGAGTGAAAGTGAGGAGTAAATAAAAGAAATACTTCACCATTCCTCATAACTTTCTTACTAGCATACAAAAGCATTAACATTCAGTTAGCTTCTGCTTAGCACTAAATAAAAAAATATCATGTGTGAAACCACAGACTTTCTGATGACTACCAGTCTATGAATAGTCTATATACAACAAAACCAAAACAAAAACACCTATGTGGCTAAAAAAAGAAGGCTCTCATGATTGTGCACTGCCCCTTGGTGGCTGGAGGGGTGAACTGCATCTACAGATCAGTTGTTTCATATTTAGTTTAAAAAGGAAGCCCTGTGAATCATTACGAGTGAACGAACCACCCGTCCTTCTCAGCACAGATGGGATTAAGATCAGGGGAAACATTCAAATTGACTGTATTTTAGATCTGGAACATAAGCAGCAGGAGAAATCAATGCTAGTTCAGGCTGTTTTGGCTGCATCTAGGGGTGTAAATCTCCGACCCCCTGGACGAAGGTTTGGAATTGTTTGGAAATGTAATATCACATTTCACCAGGATTCGATCATTGAAAACTGAAGGAATTATTTGTTTGAGGATCTGTATAGAAACATTATACATCAAATGGCATTAAAGTGTTTGTTTTAATAAATTTGCTTTTAAAAAATATATAAAATTTATAAAGGAGTGCTTTTTCTCCTAGGAAAGAAATATTTTAAACAAGATCTTGTCTTCACCTCATTTAATTCTTCTAGACAGAATCAACATCTGTCTGTATGATTGCGTTTTAGTGCCACTCTAAAAAAAAGGACTAAAGTCTTAACATTACAAGAATAAAGTTATATTATATATTATATTATTATATATTTTGAGAAAAATCATAATAAGTCATAACATTGAGAAATACTCAATCTGCTGGCCCATCAGCATCTGACTGTTATTAGTATATGAACACTGAAACTCTTTATTCAGAAGAAAGAACCAGACTGATTTGGAGGAAATAACCTCTTTTGTTGAAGTGGCCGATTACAGGGCTATTAGTGGTTACATCTCCACACCATTTGAAGAGAGCATGTAGTAGATCCTGTAGTCATCCAGTGCACGCAAGGCCAGCAGACTGAGTATTTCTTTATTGATAAATCCAATATGAAGGTTTAACTTTACCAATTCCTCAACGTCCTTCATTTAATCACCAGGAGATTAAAAAATGTGATTTTTTTCTTTTAATAATGCCACTTTATTTCTCAAAAGTTTATTCTCGTAATATTATGACTTTATTCTCAAAATATTACGACTTAGGGCCCCGAGTGGCTAAGCAGGCTAAGACGCTGACACTATGACCAGAGGATTGCGAAATCCCGGTCATGCTGTTTGCCATCAACAGCCGGGGCCCAATAGAACAAAAATTGTTAGGGCTCTCTCTGGGCAGGTAGATGGCGCTCTCTCTCTCCATCACTCACACACTGCAATGTCTGCTGGCTCAGGCATCTACTGATTGGTCCATTTGGAGCTGGGAATCCTGCACTTTCCTTTGAGTGCGTTAGGCTCCTCAGTGACGGTGTATCAAGTGGTAGTTTGAAAAGAGGCGGTTGTCTTCACATTGCAAAAGCCTAACGGAGGGGATGGGCTAATTGGCTACTACGACATTAGGAAAATGAAATATATAATATATACAGGGGTTAGACAATGAAAGTAAAACACCTGTCATGTTAGTGTGGGAGGTTTCATGGCTAAATTGGACCAGTCTGGTGGCCAATCTTCATTAATGTCACATTGCACCAGTAAGAGCAGAGTGTGAAGGTTCAGTTAGCAGGTAAGAGCACAGTTATATAGTATATTACAATGCACACAACATTATGGGTGACATACCAGAGTTCAAAAGAGGACAAATTGTTGGTGCACGTCTTGCTGGC